>WKFP01014356.1:275784-329681 GCA_011057875.1 Pterocles orientalis | reverse complement strand
TGTTCTTATCTAACGCCCTAAGGGCATTAGTGATTTAAGTTAATGTGCCTTTGAACTTGGAAGGCTGAAGAAGCTGACCTGAAGCAGTAATAACCTCTATGAAAGAGGTAACAACAAACACCTGAGAGAGTAGGATCATACCATCTTCCATTTGTTTGGCTGTTTTCAAATGACATGCATATATTGTGATTTTCCTCAAGTGTTGCTGCTGAGCTGTTCAAAGGATCACGTGGGCATGTTTGGGGGTTTCAGATGAATGCAGAATTTAGCCCTTGATTTTGCAGCGCTTTACTCTTGATGGTTAAATAAGACAGCTTTTTTTTCCTTTCATTATTTTCTCAGGGGGCACTCCCAGAAGAATGTCAGGATGGCATTACATTTAATACAGAATCTCTTCAGTATCGTCTGCCTAAGCTTACTAAAAAAATGAAGAAAATGTGTACAACAGTTATAGAAAATAATTCCTTCTTAAGTCTGGTGGAAAATCTTGAGCAGTTCACAGGTTAAGTATACTTGTGATTTCCATACCATAATTGACTTCTAGAACATAAATTGAACAAATCGGGGGAAAGCGCATATATATATATAGTTCCCTTCCCAGACTATCTTCCTGTGGATGCTTTGTATACATTAAATTTTCACGTCTCTTATGTTTCCCTGCTGTCTTCTATACAGGTGGTATCATTGTTTCTGTAGTTGAACTGCAAAATTTAACATTTGATCAGACAGCAGATAAGGAGAAGCAGAAATCAGAGGCAAAGCATATTCAGATGCAAAAGCAACGGGCTTTGTCAGATCTCTTTAAAAGCCTTGCTAAAACAGGTGAGCTTTGACTAAAAATGTGCTTGGTTTAAAAGTACAAAGTTCTTGAGCATTTATAAGGTTGCCTATACATCTAAACACACCATAATACTGTTCTTGAAGTCATTGAGCCACTAATAAGTAGAAGCATTTAAGTCTCTCTCTTTGTCTGTTGACTATGAGACATGGTGTGTTAGACCTTTCAAATACCTTCTTATATTCCATTAGTTGTACAACAGTACCTTTTCTGAATCAGAAATCTGCTTTATCTCCAGTCAGAAGTCACCTTGTTGACTTTTCCTTTGGTGTTACATTAAATTATTCATCAACTATTCTTAGTCACTAAGAAGTTTAGAACCAAGCAGAAGAAAGCCGTTGTGTTAAATAAACAGCTGTCTGACAGCATTCTGCTAAGTCATAGGCAGAAGGAGAAATTAATGTAACTTTGACAAATTTTTTCTTCTTTTTTGAAGAGAGTTTAGTGGTTTGGTACTTCTCTTGGAAGCCATAGTTTCTGGCCTGCAGTGATTCTAAGAACCTCTTCAAAAGAAGAAAAAAAAAATTCTGTTCTTCATGAGTGCGGAAAGCTTGGAAACCTGAAGTTAAGGGTTCCGAGAAGGCATGATTTTGATAACAAACTAACTCAAAGTGTCACATCACTTGGAAAATAAATTAAAACAAAAACTTCCTAAATGCTGTCTCGGAGGTGAGAGGAGGCTTCAGCTGTAGTTTTGAGTGTTTGTAGTTTATGCTGCTTAAATGAGTTGATGTGTGTACTGAGTAAGTAGTCCCCAGATTATTAAGGTCCTTTTGTGTTTAGATGACTGCAAAAGCAGGTGAACCTAGGTGGGAGGTTTCTAGCACATATACCTTTCCTGTGTTTGGTTATTTTTTGCACCCACTGGTGCAAAAGGAATATCTGCCATTGCTGCCCTCTGAGGTTTGTGCTGGAGGAATGACATACTGTGATGACTTAATTAAGACATGGGATGTTAATTCTTTACTGGGCTCTGTCTTTGATTTCAGATCACACCTTTACCTTCCTCATTCATCAGCCTTTTCATGCCTTGAAAATGAGGTGGTGATCCCTAACAGCCTTCTTAGAGGACCGGGAGCAGTGAAAAGTGTTGCCCTTAAGACTTGTTCCCCATTTTATTTGGAAAAATGGCAACATAACCTAAATAGCTAATGAGTATTTCTCACAGGCTCTGCCTACCTTCAGGATACTTTGAAAGGAGTGTTTTAATTGGCTTGAGAGAAATGAACATGTTTAATCCAGTTTTAAAACTAGCTAAAATAACAACCTGAAGAGTTTTAAAAGTACATAACTGTAGCTTCCTCAGGCTGTAGTCTGTTCAAGGCTTTCTGTTTTTTTCTGTTGGCCACAACCTCCTTTATACACCCAAGTCTTGTTTGTCTTACTTCAGCTCTGTTCAGCTGAAGATAGCTGAGCTGTGATGTGTTCTTGCATTACAAAATTGGCAGTGTGTTCAAAGACTTGTCAAAATCAGACAGCATAAGGAAAAAAAACCTACTTCAGGAGATTTTATATGTTAATACCGACTGTATGAGTGACATTTTTCATATAAAAGAATGAGTGCATAAAAGGATGTGTGTTCAAATGTCATTCCAGGTCTGTCATACCGGAAAGGTCTTTCTTGGTCCCGTTCAAAAGACTATCATGAAATACTCTACCTACATCCACTGGACTTGCGTAGTGCATTAGGTGTAGTAAATCGTACACATGAATTGGATGCCATGTATGTACACAGTATTTCTAATTCTTATATTTTTATGTATTACAGCTATAATATATAGAATTTATTGCATGGATTTATATTGGAATTTCTGGATTGTAATTCTTTTAGGATTTTACAAATTCCCTTCTCTTCCTCCCATTGCTTCTCAGTTTGAAAATCCTGTACACACTGCACTGGCACAAACAACTAAACAAGGATTTTGGTTTTAATTTGTATTTTTGACAACTTTACCCTCCGTTTCATTGTTTCTGTCAATTAGATTTCAATTAGCCCTGCACCATCCAGCTTTGCCTGGGATGCTTTGCTAGCATGTTAGATGCAGACTGCTAAGAATGTTATTAAAGATGAGTTGTAATTTACAGGGATTACTTAATTGTATTGTCTTCATTGAATAATGGGATATTTCAAGAGGAAATACATAGATTTCAAAGTGGGCATTTCTGGAAAAACTTACCTAGAGGAAAGATGATCTTTCAGATGTTTTTCCATTCTTTTTTTCTGGCAGCAAGTGATTTTTGTAATTGAGACATGCTGGTTATTGTCCTCCTCAGATGTAAGGGTTTAATTTACAGTATCTTTCATGAAGGCCAAAGTAAAGGCTTCCCTGTCACACTGTATTTAGCTGCATGAAGGGAAGAAATAAAAAAATCACTATTTTAATGTTAAATGATATTCAAAAATATATTTTGCTGCTATTGCTTAAGGCTTCCTTAGAGTTTATTTTAAAACTTAAATGTTTTTTTAAGAGTAGAATAGTTGTGGAGCAAATGAATAATTACAAGATTATTTGCAAAATAACAAATTCTAAGCAAATCTGTTAGGTTGAAGAGGTGACCTGGCAGTTCCACTCCTCTGAGGCACTGAAATTATATACCTTTCTAATATCAGACTTTTTCTGTGCTCTGTCAGGTTGCTGACAGAGATTTCTTCTGCCTGGGATGAATGCCAAAAGTACTTCTATCGGTCACTTGCACGCCACTCTAGACTTCAGACTGCATTGTTAGCACCTGCCAAGGTAAAAGCACCAATTTAAAAATGGAAATTCTACTTCTCTTAACTGTATTTTACCTGCTTAGATTGAAATTTTCTAGTAGTAAAAAGGTGATGTGAGATAATGCTATGTTTTGTAATATAACACAAAATATAATTTGGGATCAATCATTAAATGCAGCATTCTAAAACTTGTTGTCTTATGAACGAACAATATTAGTTTAGTGACCTAAGTTAATGATCTGTCCAATGTACAGTATCTTTTATCCCAGCAGATCCCAAATTGCTGCTTTTTGTGCATGAAGGAAACTCCTGAAATGCTGAATCAAAACTTGTTAGGAAAACAAAACAAAGATTAGTTGATGCTCATGAAAAACATTGGTTGAGACTCATAACTGGGTATAACTGGAGTCTGGGTCTAACACAAGAAGTGCTGATACAGTTCCTTGCTTAAACATTGGTCTAAAATCTGCAGAAGGAACAAATGAGCTCTGCCAGATTGGTACCACTTTTGCAGTATTCTAGGAAAAAGACATCTCTTCAGATGCTCTTCCTCTCACTATGGTTCACTCTTTGTTTTACAACATGATCTTGTCAGACATCACAGCTGATCATGAACATAAATAATGGAATGTAGCTGTGATCCGTTTTGCTCTGCGTTGGGAACATTTATTCTAAGCTTTAAAATGGGATCCCTTGTAATGAAAGGAGTGAAAGTAATTGTCAGTAAATCAGGTGACATGAATTGTGGAAGTGGTTTTAGCAATGGTCATGAATGTAAAAATTTAGGCTGGTATCTCTTTAGATTTTAGTCATTGCTTACATGAGGTGGTTTTACTATTGGAACTAAATTCCTGATAAGAATTGCTGCAGTGTAGTGCAATTTAATATGACTTGTTACCAAAGCTACTTGAAAATCAAATTTGTATGCAGAATATATGGAAGATGCAGAAAAATGAAGATGGGGAAGCTGTAATAACTGTAATTTTTGTCTGCATTTTAAGACATGTTCGATTAAATGATAACTTTTCAGCCTGCTCAGTGAAATTAAATGGAGGCACAGAGAATGTTGTTTTCTGTTTATTCATCTGACTGTTCCCTTCCACTTTTTCTGTATCTGTTTTCTTTAGGATATTGGACTAGGTAGTATTGAACGATGCAAAGGGTTCACTGCACACCTCATGCAGGTGCTTGTCAGACAGAGACGATCTCTTACTGCATTGACAGAACAGTGGATCGTACTGAGGTATTTTGCATTTTCCAACATTTAAGTGTTGTCAAGGAGTCTGACAGTAAGCAATTCAGTTCAAGAAAGATGGAAAATAAGGTAGAAGAAAATAAAATTCTTCCCCATACTTCCCCATTTCTCTCCTCCCCTCAATTAAGCCTAGATAGAAAAGATATTAAAAAAAGGCAGGGTTGTGGGGGGAAAGGACAAAAACAGGGGTTAGCTGTTGTTTATCCTGTCACTGCAGCCAGTATTTTGGAATCAAAATAATTTGGGAAAACAAATTAGGTAGACATGAATGAAGACCTTGAAATAATTACTATAGTTAATCACACAGTGAAACCATTAAACCTATAGATTGTTAAATCTCTCTCATTTGGTATTGCCCTAAGTTAATTTTGGCTATGTTCAAGTTGTGGTTTTGATCTGGAGCAAATAAATGATCTGGATGGCATTTTGAGCCAAAATGAAAAAACTTCAGCAGCTTACAAAGAAAAATTCTAGAAAGGTGGGAGATACTAGATCTTGTGTCAAAACTGTAAAAGGAGAAGTGTATGGGAAATCTTTCTTACTTGATGTGATTTTTCACTCCATTGCTTGACTCACCAGTTTCACAGCAAACTCCAATGTTCTTCTGCATTTTAGTGCTCATCAGTAATGTAATCCATAAGAAGCTATTTCCTTTGTACAGGGAAGAAAATCTGGACTGGAGATTACTGGAGCAACATTTACATTAACCCCAGGAAACTTGGAAAAACAAACAAAAAAAGCCCCAACAAAATAAATAAAAGCCCAAAACACAAACTCCTCAACTTTACACTTCCAAGAATAGTAAAACTTCTAACATTTATCTGCATTGCTGTGACTTTCATTCCAAATCAGATTAATCATTTGTTACAAGATGTTACGCAGCACTTCAGAGAATAAAAGGTGTTAGAATCTGATTTACTTCTATAATGGAGGAAAATGAACAATCCCTGAGTATCAGGCCAGGAGCTGAAGGACTGTTTGAAAAGATGGTGTAGATTCTGAGAAATCTCACAAAGCCCTCTTTTCAAGACAACTAAAACATATGCAATGGAGAGAAAAATTCATTAATTAAACAAAACTTTTTTTTTTAAAAAAAGACTATAATTTCCGTTTTTCCAGAAAAAGTTTGACTTCCACTGAGTCCATATTATCTAAATCTCTTACGAATTTAGTTTGAAGTTTGAACTTTTAAAAGAGTAGTATAACATAGGACTCCGATTGTGACTTTTCCTTCTTTCTTTTTAATAGGAATCTCCTGAGTTGTATACAAGAGATAGATTCTGGGTTGACTGCTGGTAGAGAATATAACATAGCATTTCCTCCTCAAGACAGTATTCAACACTGGACTGACAAACTGCAGCAACTTTCCATGCAGTGCGTGATGCTTCTTGAGGAGCTGTCTTGGTTTTTACAATGCTGCCCAAAAGAAGAGTTAAAGTGCAGTGAAAGGACAGATGTCAAAACAAACATTTTTCAGAGCTCAGGACCTGAAATGGGAAATGTATTTGCGGGAATAGCTGACCTAATTCCCTCAGAGCTGAAATACTTGTCTCCAGTAACAATTGAGAAACTGCCTCGTGGATGCAGGATGCGAAATAAGGATCAGTTATGGCTGCAGGTAGCTGCACAGTTGACTGCCATGCTGACAAATGTGAAGGCAATGAAAGCAGAAGTGGACAAAATAAGACAACAGTCATGTGAGACCATGTTTTATTCCTGGTGAGTTCTGTATGTGCATGAAATGGAATCTCTGTATGTTTTATGTTCACATAAGATGTGTGAAGTCATCTTGAAAATGTTTGCCTATGCATATCTTGAAAAGGGTGTTAGCTGCTTTTGAAGCTTGTTTCCATTCATTTTGCTTGTAAAATGCAATGCTTGGCTTTTTAAACAAGTGGATAAGTCTCCTCCCACTCCTCTGACAAGTCAGAAAAATGTTGGTTTGTTTCAGCTTTTCGGTTTGTATTTGGTCTCTTGGGATTTCATCCCCATAACTTCTTGGTTAATGATGTGAATTTCAAATGTCAATTTAATGAAGAAATTTTTATTTTAAAAGAGATCTGTAGCCTAATCCTCTATTTTTTTTCTCCACTTCAAACAGTGTAAGCAGCACATCTGCCTGTTTTCAAACTTTTTCTTTAATAAGTTCAAGATGGAGATCAGCTGCCTCCCCCCTCATCCATTCCCCAAGAGAACATTTAATTTTAAATTGATTCATTTTTTCTTCTTTCGTATGGTATTTCTCGTTGCAGGAGAGATTTTGAAGTTTGCACATCAGCTATGAGTTGTTTGCTGGAAGTCTCAGCTCAGTTACAAGGCATAGAGTCCCTGTTTCTTCCAACTGGGGAAGACAGGCAAGCTGCGAATCAGATGGCCCTAATCAAGAGCCTGAAGTATATACAAGAAGAAGTTAATAATACATCTGCAGACTTCACAGCCTGGAGAACACAGCTTCTTGCCTGCAGTGGTAAGAACAATTCTTCTCTGTTTTGTAATTTAGATTAATATATAAGAATTCATTAGTTTAGTTATTGAGAAGATGGCTCTGTGTTCATTTGGATTTTCAGAAACACACCATGAAATTCAAACTTGCAAAATTTAGTCCAGACTTAATTTTTGCAGTAATATTTTCCCACCTTAGTCACTTAGACCTTACACCATAGTTGTAGATCAGGATTAGCAAAAAAATTCTAGTAGAACTATGTAGTAAAAATTACATACTGCTTATCCTTCTCCTTGCATAGGGGAAACATGGTATCCTGTAATTTAATGTGTTTCTATGTAAAAACTCCTGTGTTATGATTCAAAAGGAAATCAACAGTCAGATGAAGAATTTGTGGAGCACTTCTCAGCAAAAGTGGAAACTGCTATCCGTGTTGTTCTGTATGCCATCCAGTGTTTGGTAGGGAGAAAACAGGAAGATGGAAAAGAGAAAGAAAAATCTCCAGAGGAGAATGGTACGTTTGTTGATTTACTTAAGGGGGAGGAGGACAGTTTAAAGTATGCAAACCTAAAAATTCCTTGAACTCTGCGCCTAGCGGAGGTACCAATACACAAGGAAGTTGCCATTTTAACAATAGTAATGGAAGTAGTCTGTTTAAACAGCTAGGATGAATATTTCTAGATTGCTTGCTAGAACATTTTTGGACTGTCTCACTTGGTTTCCATATTTTTTTAATGTATTTCAAACAAAGAAGATGCAGCCTCATTTGATGTGATTAAAGCAGGACATATAACTAAGCTTTTGGATGAAGATCTGTCTGCTGATTTGGATTCTTTGCACGCGCAGAAAGCAATTATAGCGGTTTCTGAACTCCTGGAGAACCTAAAATCTTATAGGGAAGATTACACTTCAGATAAACATAAGGTAAAATTGTTCTTAGCAGTTTTTGGCTTATGTGTCTTAAAAACATTTGCAGTTGTGAACTTTGGTGGTTAAACAGGCATCACTTCTTATTGTCCAATATCGTAGAACTAGAAGCATGTGAGAAATGATGGCCAAATGTAGGTACTCCTACATTTGTAGGAGTGCAAAAGCCAGATGTTCCTTTCGTAAGAAAGAAACGTTTTAATTTTTGTGAAAATCTAGAAAAAAGCTCCAGAAACTTTAGAAATTGTATTTAAACTTGCCTACTGATATTTCTGCTTTGAGCATCTCTGTTCAGTCTCTATCATCACCGTCTCTAAAATACATCTCAATACGTACATAATCATGTTTGACAGCTGTTCTTTGGTTTTAACTGCAGTTCTTCAACCAGTCCTGCTATTTGCTGGTGCGTCTAAAGCCCATGCTCTGCAAGTATTCAGACCTTATCCTGTTCTACCTCACTGTTTCACTGGCATCTCACAGGAGTACTGGAAAGTTGCTTTCTGTTCTAACCAGCATTTTTACAGAGCTTGCCCAAAAGGTAAGTTGTTAGAGATAACAGTGGATATATGGTAAGCATATATTTAATGTATGCAAAAGTGCTAAGTAGAAACTAAGCTTAAAGATGTACATACTACAACAGAAAGTTTTGCGTTTCTGTTTGCCTTTGTTAGGGGTTTTGTCTGCCAAAAGAATTACTTGAAGATGAAGCTGGAGAGGGAGCAACACAGTTTCATGATTATGAAGATGGTGGTATTGGAGATGGGGAAGGCAAGAAGGATGTGAGCGACAAAATAGAAAGTGAAGATCAGGCAAGTATTTGGGGCTATTCTTGTTTAATTCAAGTAAAACTGAAAAAGTCCTTGAAATCCATTTTGTGGATGTTTCAGGTAAAAGAAACATGAAGTTACTTTCAGTCTCCTATTTAGATTGGCTTTTATCTTTGCATATAAGTTTATAAATATTGTGTTTAAGTAAGCTTTAATATATAGTCAAGATCCATTGTAATTTTTGGCTTTACAAATAATTCAGATAGAAGACAGTTTTCAGAAGGGTGAAGAGAAGGAGAAAGAGGATCAAGATTCTAAACCAGACATTGAAGAAGAAGACAATGCAATTGAAATGTCAGAAGACTTTGAAGGAAAAATGCATGATGGAGAACGTGAGAAAAAAGGTTTGGTTCTTCCACTATGGCAAACTTACAAGAAATGCTATAGATCAATCCAGTAATGGTCCACACTTTCATATAATGAAGCATATACTGAAAAGTCAGTGTTCAACAACAGAGTAGTGGCATTCGTATGTGAATATTAAGAAGTATTAATATGAATGCTATGAAGTGCACAAAGAAAATACTGTCTCTCTTCTTCTTTCACTGTGATGGTTTTGGAACGAAGGGAGCAGATTCCTTCTGTTGTGAGCTGACCTATAGGTGCATTTTAAAATTAGTTACTGACTTTGTGGAGCTGTTGAAGATCAACAGAATACTTGAGAATATGGCTGTAGTTAATGTCAAAATGTGACTAATGAAGCTATTGCTAACTTTTAAGCAATGAAAAGAATTTACCTTTACCACTTTAAAGTGGAAAAAATAGCATTGTTTGGTAGATTCATTCAAGTTGCTGTTCACCCGAAAGGTAGCAGTTCTTCACTTTAAAGGGTAACAGCTTCAACATCTGAAACTAACGTGGTTTATAAATTATGGTAGTGCTAATCTACTCTGAAATCTCTGACAAAATGTCAAGAGTAAGTTCATCTGCACAAGAAGGGAAATTCCCAGACTAATAAACAGAAAGTGGAATGGACCTTTCCTCTCCCACTGATGCCAAAACGTTTTGAAAATGGAGGATGGAGAGGGTAAGGAATAGAGAGTTTGAATCATCCAGGTTTTACACCTGGAACTTGTTAGTCTGAGGAAGAGAATGCTGTGTGTGTCCAAGAGAACACTCTGAACCACATAATTAGGACCCTGTTGTTAGTGCATGTGTGACTTTTTCCACATCACTCAATTAACTGCATTGGGTTATGAAAGTGCTAAGTATGACTTTTTGTTTGTTTCTGAAGTTAACAAAAAAAAGTTAGCTTTATCTCTTCTCTACTAAAACATATTCTGAACTGTACACAGAAAATGATGAAAATTCAGATGAAGAGGAGGAGCTGGATAAGCAGATGGGAAATCTTGATAATGCTGAAGCTGATGACAAACTGGATGAGAGGCTCTGGGAGGATGAAGATGATGATGATGATGAAGATGCCAGTAGTAAAACAGAAGAAACTGGACCAGGAATGGATGAGGTAAAGAAAAAAGGGGTGGGAAGAAGAATATAAAAGGAATTAAACTTTTAACTTAATGTGACCGAGATGGTGAACTCCCTTGCATAGCGCTCAGTCTTGGAAAGGGATAATTTGAGTATACCACAAGTTTTATTTAGTGATGTCTTTTTTTCTGTAGGAGATGATGTCTTGTCACTGAGACTTTAAGAAGCAGGTAGCATAACTGAGTTTCTTTTGGATTTGTGAATGAATAGGAGGATTCAGAGCTCGTTGCAAAAGATGACAATGTGGGCACAGGAAACAAGGATAATAAAAAACAGCCTCCCAAGGATGAGGAAAAAGAGCAACAAGAAGAGGACAGTGGAAACAAAGAGAAAATCCATGAACAAATTGATGAGGTAAAAATTATTTTGTCTACGTGGAGTATCTTGCTGTTAAACCATATTCTGTTGCTCATATCACATGCATGAATTTGAAACACTCTCTGTTTAATAGGAAGTGCACTGAAAAAAGTTCATTTCAGAGTTAAAAGTAAACCATCTTATATCCATTATATTTTATGTATATTTTCTGATCTGTAATCCAGAAATAATTTTTGTTTGCACTAACCTGAACTTGTAATGGATGCCAAAGCAGGCTTTACACTGAATTGGTGTTTTGATGGACAAAGCTTAAAAATTCTTGTTCTGTTGTGTAGCAACAGAAACGCCGTAAGTCAGTGGGACTCATCCCAAAAGACCTATATACAGTATGGTTGAAGATTCTGCGCATTATGCAAAAGTACATATACCATCTGCAAGAGTTCAGATTCTGTTCAGAATCTTTGAACTAGGAAAACTGGATTCTGAACACAAAATGTGCTGTTTTTAAGAAGCAGCAATTTATGTAAATGCATTTGCCAAAATTAATCTTTTTCTGCTCTTTATACATGAGGATGTATACCACTGGAAATTCATTTTTAACTGATCAGAATGTAGTGTTGCATCCAGTATTGGTGTCCTACAGAATTCCGTGGTATCTTATTTCTCATTTTTGCGTTTCTTCCCGCTTATTACATACCTGTTATTTTTCCCCCCATTCTTTTGCTGACAGCGTGAGTATGATGAGAACGAAGTAGATCCTTATCATGGCCAGCAAGAAAAGGAGCCTGAAGTTGAACCTTTGGACCTTCCTGATAATTTGAATCTGGAGAAAGATGAGAAGAGTGATGAAGAAGAAGAGGATGAAGGTACAGCTGAAAATCTCTTTACAGATTCCTAGATGAAAGCCAAATGAAAGTAGGTGGGGGAACAGTCAGATAATGAGCTCTTTTTCTCCATAGAAAGAGGAGAGATGGTGATAGGATTCTGTAGAACAAGAAGCTGCAAATTCACTTCTGTGTATCAAAATGTCAGCATACCAAATGCAGGCCATTTGTACTCAAAGTCAACTGACCCTCAAATATATTAGGTTAAAGGGAGTTAATAGGAATTCATCCTGCTGAACTGTTAGTTACAAACCAATTGTGGCTTAAAGAAATTATCTGCTATAGAAAAAAATAGATTCTATCTATAGAATTCTTAGTATTTTCTTTAAGAATTTTTTTATAGGCTGGGCAATTTTTTTCCAAATATCTGTAATATTTACTGGCTCTGTACTTCACTGGAAGTTTTGTATACCTTCCTGATTTTTTTAATCCAGAAGAAGAGAATGCTTTTGAAGTAGATGAGAAACCTGTTGATTTAAGTGAGACAGAGAAGACAGAAGAACAGAATGAAGAGGATACTGGTGAGACAGAAGGAGATGATCAAGATGGCAAACCAGCTGAAGAAGGCATTGCTGAAGAAGGCATTTCTGAAGATAAAGAGGAAAAGGAAGATGAAGGGGACAAAGATGCTGATGATCAAGAAGAAAATGCAGGGAAGGCTGAGGATGCAACAGAGGAGGAGGAAGAGTCACAACCACCTGATGAGGAAAAAAAAGAATCTGCTGAAGATAAGGGAATCCCTGCTGCTGACCAAGGCCTTCAACCTCAGGTAGAGAGTAATAAATAAAAGCCTGGTTTTCTTTTTTTTTTTCTTTAATTACCCTTTACAAGACTTAAGAAATGGGTGTGTTCTGTGGTGCTCTGAAACAAATGTGACATTGAGTAGCTGTCATGTTTGTGACAATCTTCATTAAGATAACAGAGATGTGCTTACCATTAAACTGGTGTGTTTCTGTTATCTGTACTCCTGCTAACCTCTTTAGTCTTCTGTTTCCCAGTGTTTTTTAGAATATTAAAATAAACTGATGTTATTTCAGGAAGAAGAGAGTAAAGATAATTCTGAAACGGATGAACAGATCCCTGAGCCTGAGGAAAGAATGGAGCATGAAACCCAAGGGCAGACTGGACAAGAAAACCTGCAGAGTGATAGTGCTGTTGAGCTGGCTGGAGAGGCTTCGGAAAGAGATCAGTCTAAAGAGGTAAACTGTATGGGAGTGTTCCAGTTAAAAATGCTGGTGAATATGTTGTCAAGTTAAAATCAAGGAATTGCTGCCATATTTTTAAGAATGGTGTCTAAGATTCAGTTTTTAGAACACCAGTCATAATTCACTGAAAAAAATGCAGACCGTGTGGATACCTTCACAGCAGTGAAAACTGTGTGGTAAGTTTAGGCTAACTGAGCTGCAGAACCATCGGGTCTGCTCTCCACAAGAGAAATACTTGCGGTTGTGAGCTGTTTGCCATTCATAGAAGACAGCACAGCACTGCAGTTTAACTTCTCAAATTTGTCTACAACAGTTGCTAAATCCCTCTTGAGTTACTGTTGTGATTTTTGTGGTCTCAGGAATACGGAAGTGGAGCCTCAAGTGCAAATCAATCAGAAGGCCATGAATCCACGCGCATGGCCCGGATGGCTTCTCAGAAGCAAAGCAGAAAAAAAACCCAGGTTCATTTCTTTTTTTCAATTTTTCTTTTTTTAAAAATTGAATTAATATTATCAATTAAATTCATTTAATAAATATTAATATTATCGAATATTTTATTTTAATATTAACTAGCAAATAGGCAGGAATCAGTTTCTCCTTGTTAGAACTCTTGTTCTAATTGGTGGTTGGTTGCACCAACCAACTTGAAGTTCATCGTGTTTGTTCTTTTTTCAGAGTTTCAAAAGGAAACCTGGTCAGGCAGACAATGAGCGCTCAATGGGAGATCACAACGAACATATCCACAAGCGACTGAGAACTATAGAATCTAGCAGTGAAGCGAAGCAGAATACAGCTCAGCCTAAACAAAACGTGGAGGAGGCTGATGCATTTGAACATATTAAACAAGGCTCCGAATGCTATGATGCACAGACATACGGTACAGTGGTATTTCTGGGTGTAAAAAGTTTTAATTGCAGAATCAAATCCTGAAGCAGTCCTATCTACTGTACTTTTTCCCAGTACATTTTTTTAAGTTATGTTTAACAATCCTTGCTTTGGTTTAAGATGTAGCACCACTACATTACCATGAGTGCTACCCTTTAGCAATCAGGTCCAAACTAATGTTGGCATTTTTGAAAATACTGAATTGACTCATAAAAATTGATTTTTGTTTAATAAAAATATTTAAAATTTATTCTCTCCAAACATTGCTTCAATTATTTTGAAGCCCAAACTGCTACCATAAATCTGTCGTACAACACTGTGAAAAATAAAACTGAGTTTTGAGACAACAGCTCAGATCTCTTCTGAAGTTCAGTAAAACTGATCTATAATGGCCTTGGAATGTAACTTTTTTTTTTTTGCAACTTCTGCTTTTCCTTCCTCTTTCACCTTAATAAGTATTGTTGTCTTTTACAGATGTAGCTAGCAAGGAGCAGGAGAAACCTGCTATGCCTCTTGAAGAAAAGGAAGAGGGCGACTCTGAAGATGCAGCTATGGAAACAGAAATGCAGAACTATGAGGATCTCAGAGCAGTAGACACAGAGGAGCTGAAGCCAGAAAAAAAGTTTGTTGACACTAAAAATCCTGGTACGTTAACTTAAAAAGCATTCTAAACATATACTGATATGCATCTTTATGTGTAGGTATTTATATTTGCATGTAGTGGATGTGTATATGTTTTATAAGACTAAAATATCTGCTCTAGTTGACTCTTCTGCAGCAGTATTCTTACCCCCCTGCCTAGTAACTAACATTAGCCTTTGCTAAATTGGTTGACTAACAGAGGACTTTGCTGCTTTCTTTCAAGTTAGTTGTCTCTAATCTTTATTCACTTCTTTGAAGAAGTAAAAAGCAAACACTTGCCCACTGTTAGACACAATGCCGATTCACTTAACTGGTGTATAACAATGCATTCCAGTGTCACCAGCATCAGAGGCACATAACTTTTTTTTGAGTGTGTAACTTCTGACAAAACATCAAGAAGTTGAGGAGCTGACCTGAACAACATCCAGTGAGGTAACACCGAAGTGTGACTGTCTGACTGCTTTCTTCCTTAAGTGGGAATGGAACAAAACTGAGCTGCCTAATAGAAAATTGCTATCAGATGCAAATGGTTGTTAGATGAGAAGATAGGTCTGATTTGTTAGCCACATAGCCCACACAAGCAAAATAAGCTAGAGATAAATAAGTATCTCTTGCCAATTGCAACAGAAGTGTATTTAATTTTGATTCATCAAAGTAAATGGCACTGTAGCTTGGACTTTTGAATGGTTTTCTTATCAAACAACCCAAAAGCTGGCTGGAGAGGGGAGGCAAGTTTTACCAGCCTGAATTTACCTTCTTGCTTTCCATTTCCTTCAGGTTTAACCTCTTCACTTAAATCTCTTGCTAGACTCATTAACTTTATGTTACAGGCATGCATGTAATCTGTCTATTTGTTTTTCCACCATTCTCTAACAGTATGTTCTAAAAAACGAGGACCTCTGAAGCATCTCTTACAGTGTTGTACTTTTTTTTAAGAACAATTCTTTAAAAATGACGTTTTAAACATTGTAGTATCGTAGAAACAATAATAGAAGAAAATCTTTAGTCCATTTCTTTATTTGTAAATTCATTTGATTGATAGGAAACTGTTCCATTACAAAAGCAGTGAGTAAAATATGAGATAAGGAAAGATTGCCATTGTTGTTTTTAATTATGATTTTCTGAATGTTCTCAGATTGCTTTATACCCCCTGGCACTCTGTCAGAGAGGCTATGAAGCTCAAAAAAATGTACTTCACCAATGGAAGTTTTAGGTGTTAAAGATCTGTTTGCTAATATTTTGTTCATTTGGTGAGAGGGTTTCAAGAGAAAAACAGCTTGCATAAGCAAATACATATTTATCTGTTGCAGTGAGTTGCATGGTCTTTTATTGATCCTGTTCCTAGAGTTGTCTTAAAATTTGTGCACTTCTCTTAAAAAAAATGTCTAGGTTGCACTACAAAACATGTGAGACACTTTTGAAGAAGAATTGAGATACAATATGGGTTCTTGTATTATGTCTGATCCACAAGGTTAGTAATTAGTTTTGTGTTTGTAGGACCTCGGGAAGTGGAGCAAGAGATCCAGACTTTTGACTCGGAGGATGTCAATGACTCTACAACAGAAAAACTTCCAAAGGAGACTGAAGAGAAGCCAGAGAGAAGCAAGGACTCGACCATACATACAGCCCATCAGTTTTTGATGGACACTCCCCAGGTATGATATCTGATGTGTCTTCTTAAAACTACAGTAGTAGAAGCAGTCTGGTTTATTTAACCTGAGTTAATGAAACTCTGTGAATGCAAAATGTTAATTTCATGCAGACAACTTTGTAGCTTGGTGTTAATAGCAGAATGAAAAGTAACGCACAACCAACTCTTGTATTTGCAGCTGGATGATGACTTTAAAATGACAGTTCCTCCTCATCTTCACTCTCTTTTAAAAACCTTTTGTTTTTCTGTCAAGAACAGCTGTTCAGATGAATCTGCTGATCAAATGCTTGGGTAGAGTGGGAAGCGATGGGTGAGAGTGTGTGGCCTGAAAATAAAAAAGGGTTCAGAGTGGTGAGAGAGCTAGGCATCAGTGACCTTAAAATACCATTGTGGACAGAGAATTTGCCTCAGTTAATTCATCATAATATATTACTTCCTCAAAAAAGCTGATTGCAAGTATTACTGAACTTTGTGAGTCTTTTATGAATGTCTCAGTTCAAAAATATTATCATAGCCTGGCAAATCCTAGGGCTTCATGTAACACAGTTTCCCAGTGCTGTGAGCTGTGAAAAACCACGTTTTATCATAAAGAGCTGTGACATAGAAGTAGTTGATAGCCAGTTGATAAAGTAAGAACAGTGTCTGTTTTTTAGAAGTATTGACCTTTCATGCTTATAATATTGTGACCCGAGTACATACTTGGAGGGCGATATTTCACTGTTTCTACACACCACATGGAAAGGACTGTGTGCCAGCTATGCCTGGGATTTCCATCTGAACGCCAAATGTTGCAGCTCTTTGGAAGAAGGCTGCTGAATGCAAGGGTGTTATCCTGTTGTCAGAACTTAGGTGTCTATGGTTGTTTGTTTTTTTTCAACTGACATGCAAAACCTGAAACAGGAGGGGGAGCTCTTGCAGCACCAGTTAAAGAGCAGAGAAACTGCTGCGGAAAAGTGCGAGTTCTCACCTTTCAGCAAAAAGGAGAGGGAAGAAGCCCCCTTCACGTACATTCTTCCTCCCTTCTTTAAACCTGCAGTAGGTGACTAAAGGGACTGTTGCTGCTTCTTGAGGAATGAGAAATTATTTGAACTGTTGAATTCGCATTCATAGGCTTATTTTCCTAAATCCATAAACCTGCAGGTTATGCAGACCCTGTACTACTGTTTGGCTAAACTGTGGTTTTACAAGAACAGAAGTTGTCACTGAAAGCACAAAAAAAGTTGAAGTGTAATAAAGCTTGGGTGTCCTTGAACAGAATGGCTTATCAAATAGTATTGCTGTCAGGAAAAGAGGAAGATGTCATAAAGTTCTTCAAGTGGTTTGAATGAAGCTTTTAAACTATAATTAAATGAAGCATATTATATTTTGGAAGGTACTAGACAGGTAGTATTCAATAGCTTGATCTCCATTATACTGTCATTAAATCTGGTGTTTGTGAAGATCATTTCATTGAACTATCTTGAAGTTCTGTAATTGATTATTTTCAGTGTCTGTGTCATAGATGTTCCTAGCTTTGTTTCTATGTTGATTGTGTCACAGATGCAGGTATTTGTGGGGAGGTATTTATCTTTCCTGTACATAAAAGCTATTTTAAGAAAGGAGATTTAAATTCGTGATTTACGTTTTTTCAGGTATTTTTGTGTTTAAAAGAAAAGAACAATGCATTTTTACTTTTTAATAGTTTGCTATAGTTTGGGGACCACCAGATGCCAGAACTTATCTTTCTGTCTCATGAATCTCCTAACTACAATTCTAGCACATCGTTAGAGATCCTGAAGAGCTAAGAAAGGAACTTGAAAGGCAGTTGGAAGCTTGGCAGACACAGCAGTCTGGAACTCCAGATGAGGTTCGTGACCTTGTTTCAGTATAAAACTGTCATAAGAATCCCTCATTGCATTACTTCATCTTGTCTTACTGCTGAAGCATTGAGGAAGACAAGAAGTCTGGAACCTAAATATTCAAAGTTGCGTGATTTAGATGGTATTTTTGTTGTTATGTTTAACTTATTATGAAAAAAAATACATTATTCTTAAAGCAGGGTGATGTTTCCGATCTTGTTTTGAATGTGCTCTGTGCTGTTTGCACTTTCACCAAATTACGATGGACAGAAGCTGTCTCCTTTGGTTGCTGTGGTGGAGTTTGAGCTAACCAACAGCAGATCCAGAATATGCTCTGACTGTCCTAGTCATTAATTGTAAACCATCTTTGGAAGTAATTCCTGAAGGAAATTGCCAGTGTAGAGTGTAAATTTTTATGCACTTTAATCAATGTAAGTAATACTATTTCTGATGGCAACAGAGAACCCAGCAGACTTTAGGGCTTGCCTTGCTGTAACACCGACTCTCGGATGCTGGCCATTACAAGATTTTCTTATATCCGCAGCAATGCCAAAGTTGCTTTGAGTACTCCTAGAGGAATAGTCATTGCACATCGCAGCTTTGTAGCAGCAAAGCCCATCCTAAATTGAATTCAAATTGTAATCTTTACAGAGTGCTTACAATACAACCCCACAGTTCCAGCTGATAGTTACCTACTGCCTCCTCCGTGGTACACTGAGGTCTGTTTTCTTTTTCAGGCGGTGCTTCCCAACTTTTTGTTTTTTTCATAATTCACTTTTATTTCTTTCTGTGATGTATGATATTTTAGGAGAAGGAAGCAGCACAGTTGTGGCAGAGGTATTTAGTACTGACAGCTCCTCTATCACAGCAACTTTGTGAGCAGCTGCGACTCATACTGGAACCCACTCAGGCAGCCAAATTGAAGTAAGTTGGGTCTTTCTGAGGCTTCTAGTTTCTTTTAAACTCCTGGTTTTGGAAGATTTTAACCTCTGTAAAACTGCAGCTCTATGTTGTTCTTGCTTTACAGCAATTATTCGTGTTTGCAAATGCATTTATTTTACTTTTGTATGGGAACACTACGTTATTTTATAAAATGCAAACACAATGAGTAGTAGGTACCCATCCTGAGGATATTGCCTCTGTTTTTGATTCTGTGCAACAGGTGATTAAACCAACTTAAATCTGTGAAGTGTTGCTGAGTCAAAGATTATGTTAAATGTCAAAATGGTCTGTTGTTTTTAACATGAAGGGATATTTTTTTTAAGAGATCTAGACCTGTTTCAAACTGGAGTAGTCTAAATTCACAGTTTTCCTTCCATTTTAGGCACCTAGATATAAGAACTTCTTTTAAAAACACAGACTATCCATTCTGTGTTAAAAATGTGAGATCTTTTTTGATTTACACTTAAACATGAATATTAGAGATACTACTTTTAGTTTTATTACATTTTACAAAATTTTGTTATTTTGCTGCATATGCTAGGATTTCCGGAATGAGATATTTGTTGATAATCCCTGTCATTTTGTCTCTTTCTTCACTTTCAGAGGAGACTACAGAACTGGAAAGAGACTGAACATGCGCAAAGTGATTCCATATATTGCCAGTCAGTTCAGAAAAGATAAGATCTGGTTGCGAAGGACCAAGCCCAGTAAACGACAGTACCAGATTTGCTTGGCTATTGACGATTCCTCTAGTATGATAGACAATCACTCTAAACAGGTAAAAAAAAAACCCACCTTGGAATTAGTATGAAGAAATTGCCTCAGCTGCTGACTTGTTTCACGCAGAACTGGGGGCTGTTGGAAGGCCTGACTGGTGATTCTAGAGCAGTTATTTTTCTGGTCCTTGCACTTGAACTCTTGTCGCTTCATGCCTAAGAGATTTGTTACTGAAAGATCAGTGAAAGGTAGCTGAAAGGACGAGATGTTAGATTTGTTAAAGGTGTACATATCCACTGGAAAGTTTTCTTTTTTTTGTAGCCTACAAAAGACCAGAACTTGTGTGGCTACACAGTTCATTGGAAGGTTAAATACTAGTCCATCGTAACTCATTTGCAGGGGTTTTATTTATTGAAAATGTGTGTTTCCTTCTAAATATTTATTTCAGTGTTTATTTCATTAGCCTGCCTAAAGTGGTATCTTTAAATCAACCAGCTGAAGCTCTTAGGTAGAATGAGGGTATCTTTATTGCAATGACTATCTTGCATAACTGTAACAGGAAAAACGATAGTAATTATCTTTATTTATTTTACTAGACTATAAAAAAAATTTTCAGTAACATTCTTCATATTTAATACTGAGCTGTGAGTAAAACTTGGAATATTCTATTTTTGATGTGACTTTTTTCTTTAATAGCTTGCGTATGAATCCCTGGCAGTTATTGGGAATGCACTGACTCTTCTAGAAGTGGGACAAATTGCTGTGTGTAGGTGAGTTTATTTGAAATCTTGATTTGTCTTCAAGACTTCAGGGAAGAATTTAAGTACTGGTTTCACACTGTAGTTTTTTTTCTTCTTTTCTAAAGCTTTGGAGAGACTGTTCAGCTGCTGCACCCATTCCACGAACAGTTCAGTGATCAGTCAGGGACACGGATATTGCGTCTTTGCAAATTTCAGCAGAAGAAAACAAAGATAGCCCAGGTACACAAGAATGTCTCTAGGTCAACAAGTTTGCAAATCTTTTCCAGACAAGACATCAGCAGCTTCGTGGTTTCATGATCACCTTGTAACGCTTATTAGTTGTTGGTACTTGAGAGTGTGATAGCTGGTTAGATAACAAAGAGAGAAAATAGTCACAATTTTCTGATAGTAAGAGTGTTTTCTTTAGTTTTTTTGGTTCTGATGTATGCTGCTTTTAAGCATGCATCCTTCTCTGTTTGCACTGGGTCTTATTTGGGTACAAGCTATCAATCCTACTCTTGTCTGTACCCCAACACCAAATCCCATCAAAGTTTGTGGGAGTTTAGGAGGTTTTCGTGCCATGGATTCTACTGTAGAGTTGGAGGAAGGTTTTGTATGTTTGTCAGGATGAGCGTTTGTCAGACTTGACTGATTCCTGAAGAATATAATTTTCTGTCTTAACACCTCCTGGACAGCTGCAAAGTTGGTTTGATGGTTTTTTTTGCTTTAAGAAGGTTTTTGCACTCTTACCTCTCCAGACTTGAATAAGATATTATGTTAATATTAAATGGAAAAGGGGAGACACAAATAGCTTGACTGTAATCTTACAAATGCCAAAATTGGGAGGACTTGACAGTTGATGTCCTTAATTTTAATGGGGAATATGTAATTAAGTACTTCTGTTGCAAGCTGCAGGCAAAGAAGCAAGTTAGAAATAGGATGTGCATTATTAATGATACCATTAATCACTTGAAAAATTTACTGAGGTTTTGATGGCTTTGTTAGCATTGGAAAAAATTTCAATCTGTATTGAAGGCTTTTCTAAGATTCTCTAGTTCAGAAATACTTACTAAATTTGAAGCAGGAGTTAATATAGGAAAATGCCAAGGACTGTATCTGTGTAGGTGGTCAAACTAAACTATCTGCATTTAAAATACAGAAATGTGTTTTTTAAAAATGTTATCATTATTGTTTATTATTTTATGATGAGTGAACTTTATCTTCTTATTTATTTCCTCTGCAGTTTCTAGAATCATCAGCAAATATGTTTGCTGCAGCACAGCAGTTGTCTCAAAATATTAATCCAGGTGAGCTTTTTTTTTTTTTTGTTACTATGCTTGTTGCTGTGGCAGCAGAATGCTCGCTACAGCCCAGAAGTAATATCCTGCCAGAAAGACTCCTAGCACTGAGGCATCACTTGCATTAGGGGCTTTGGGTTTTGCTTTATCAAAAGGAATGTTTATTTGAAATTTAGCTCAAACCCCAAAAGACATCTAGTTCCTATTTGTCAATAATTCACTTAACTCACTAATCCACTCACAATAATTGGAATCAATTAAAAAGGCATGCCTTACCTGCCTCCTTTTAGGTCATGTTTTCCAATCATGTTTAAGTCCTAGACATTTGCTGCTGTAGAGGATTGCCCAGCTTCCTAGTGACCTTGACTCCCTCTTGCTTGAGAGCTTCATTTCTGTAGGTATCTAGAAGCACGCTGTCCTGAGGGGAGGGTACGTTTTAACCTCCTACCTGCCTTTCACTGTGGTGCAAATTTAGGTCGTGACCTGCTTGAATTTCCTGGAAAAGCTGGAAGGCTTGTTATTTCACAGCTGACACGCTGTTAGCCTAAAAGGCTGCTTTGTGCTGGTTACAAGCTTGTGATGGTGGCACCCATATTTTTAAGAAGTTTTTGTTGTTAAAGTAATCCAATAAATTGACAATCTGGGATTTATAATCCACAGCTGCTTTGCCACAGGGTGACCCGGCTGTCGGAATATTCTGCAGGGGAGCAGCATGCAGTCCTGTTGAAGTAGGCTGGGATGCAGCAGCAGTCAGCTTCCTGGAACTGGGGAGCTAGCAAGAAAAAAGGCAGTAGGATACATCAGCCTTTTTTGTAAAAAGGCCCCTGTTACATTTGGGGCCTGTCTGCAGAAAAGGAAGAAGCATTCTACATCCCGCCCTAGCCATTGTGCTACCAGGGGGACAGAACAGGGGGGCTTGCATTCCCAACTGTCATTACAGTTATTTCCCTTGTAATTAAAAGATGACAGATACCTAACTTGGTT
The DNA here is from genome assembly GCA_011057875.1 of Pterocles orientalis. Taxonomy (NCBI): domain Eukaryota; kingdom Metazoa; phylum Chordata; class Aves; order Pterocliformes; family Pteroclidae; genus Pterocles; species Pterocles orientalis. Next base: position 307,083 of record WKFP01014356.1, on the reverse strand, counting down.
AGAAAGTCCCTGTAGATGGATGTGTCTCTGACTCTGAGGGCAACGTAGGTCAAGTAACATGTCTCCAGAGAACAGTAGGTGTTGAGGAACCCAGCATCTGTGCCGTGGATGTGTCAGGAGGTGTACTTCAGACTAGCTCGTCTGGTCCCAAGGGCTGAGCACCCTGTCATGTCTGCACCGCCTTGACTGTGCCTCTGGAGCCTGTGTTCTGCTTTAGTTTTGTCCAAAAATAACCCATTTTACGCAGTCCAAGATTGCTCTCTGATGGAAGCCAAGCCAGTAAAAGTGGGGACTGCTACTGATGGACTGGGGTTTTTCTTCCCCAGTTATTCTCAGTGGTTTCACACAGTGGGAGAAATTTTCTTTCTTGACCCATTCCTGACTGCAGCTTAATGTTAAGTCACAAATTCTGTTTGAGAAAGATTTAATTTCTGTAGGAATACTGGTTTTTCCATTATACCCACAGGGTTAACAACAAAATAGTATTTTTTTGCCTTTTAAATGGATGACTTGAACTTACTGGAATTTTACATGTTCTTTGTGCTCAGAAACGGCACAGCTGCTTTTGATTGTGTCTGATGGAAGAGGCCTTTTCTTGGAAGGCAAGGAACGAGTAACAGCAGCGGTTCAAGCAGCTCGGAATGCCAATATCTTTGTTATTTTTGTAGTGTTGGACAATCCCAATTCCCGGGTAAGTAAGTGAAGAAGTATTCAAGTGCAGTGAATGAGAAACTGATACAAATCTTTTTAGTGTCTTTTGCAGTGCTGTACAGCTATCTTATCTTTTCCAGAGGTCAAAGATATTTAGCCCAATTTAATTTTTTCACGTCTGTCAGATCTTCTATGATTTCTCCCTACTGTGATCCTCTTTTGTATTAAAAAAAAATTAAAAAATCAGCTTCTATGGCACAGAAAATCGAAGTAAGACCCTCCTGTCTTCATGTGTAATGGTTGTAGATTTTGGCCACAAGAGAAGTAGCTGGCAGGCTGACAGGTTCGAGAAATACTTTGTTCCATCTCAATTTTGATTCAAATTGATTGTTTCTGACAGGAGTCTCCATTTTTTTTATGGCATCTGGAGCCAGTACGAGATTAAATATTAGACAGAAAGGAGTATATGAGAGTTATGTAGTGCCTGAATTAGGAAAGCTGGGTGCCATATTTGGTAGCTGTGAAAGAAAACTCTGTTAGATTTCCCTGGTTGGGAAGCTGAATATTTGGGTGCTTTTCAGGGAGACTAGTGCAGTAGGCGAGCAACCTTAAGCCTTACTTTAAATGATGTGATGAAGATACTAATTTTGTCATTTAAGTTTTCTTCCTGTATCTTCATTTTTCCATACAAAACTCATCTGCTCTATTTATTGTTGAAAAGTTAACAATTCTCTTGCTGACAAACTATAGTAAGGTTCTGCTGAAACCTAGCTATACTGTCAAGTGAAAATTCTGGACACTGAAATGCATTTTATTTTTATAAACTTTATTAATTTTCTGAGCTGCTATGCTGAGCAACTAAGAAGTTACTTTACAAGAAGCACAGCTGGAGTTTAATCTGATTTTTGCCTTTGTAGTATCTGTTGAAATACTATAAAATAATTTGCTAAAGAATCCTGCTATATTAGATTGCTGCACAAATGCAACTTGAACTTTTCGCCCTAAAGAGCTTACAGATGACAGTGTCAGGAAGGCATCAAATGTATAAAATTGAAGTGATAACAATAAAGTCAAATCATAAAATATGAAGGAAAGACAGGCTTTATTTATGGAATTTGGCATTGCAGAAGCTTAAGCTTAGTCTCTTGTAGCCTATAACTCATTGATTAGAGCACCTCTATCTAAGAGGATAAAAGCATTTAACAGCTTGGTGTTCAGCTTTTGATATGATTTACCATTGAATGCTTAAGGCTTTTTATCTTAAAACTCTTTTATTAACTTTTAATTCAACAGAGGAGGAATTGTAAGTATTGGAATAATAGGATAAATTATATCAAATGCCTGTAGAAGATGCACATAGTTTAGTAATAACATCAGTTCTTTTTTACAGGATTCCATTTTGGACATTAAAGTACCTATATTCAAAGGACCTGGAGAATTGCCTGAAATCAAATCTTACATGGAAGAATTCCCATTCCCATTCTACATGATCCTTAGAGATGTGAACGCCCTTCCAGAAACTCTCAGTGACGCACTCAGGCAGTGGTTTGAACTGGTGACTGCCTCAGACATTTTGTAGACTTTGTAGACAAAGTCAACACCTGATTGCTGCTAAACTGCTGAAATATATGAAACAGTATTTCATCGGAGAGTTCTTAAGGGCTCTTTCTAACTAGGATTAACATGCAGGAGCTGCCTTCTGGCAGTCATACTGCATAAGAACAGAGTGGTTTAGGCGCATTGTCCCACATCTGTCAGAGGAGAATTATGCAATGGTGAGACTGTCCTTTCTTTGCCTAAAAGAAAACTTTCTTCAACTTCTCTTGTAAGAACTTACTACTTTTTTAAAAAACGTATTTGTAATGTTCACAGAGGTAAAATTATTCCTGCCACTGCCAATTGCAATAAGAAAAATAGGGCTGACTTCTGGGAAGGCATTTCTGCATTAGAACTTCAGGTGTCTTGCAAAAAAGCATTCTTCAGCTTCACCCATGTGGCTGGTGCCTCTTTGGGAAGAAGTGGGGAGAGCAGGGGAAGCAGATGGTTTTAAACAACCAAAAAATAAGTACTTGGATACTTGAAACTATCTTCAATTAAACACATCCTATTTAATTATTGCTGATTTTTGCCTGACAAGATCAACAGGGAGTTCTATGAATAATGCTGTGTGATCATAGCTGTATTACCAGTTTACACTGTGAAGTTTGACCCTCTGTCCAAGGCAGACATTGAGGACATTTCGTTAATCTGATGTTTTAGAGCATGAACATGATCTTTCATTGCAAAAGCTATGCATCTTATATTGTCTGTACTAATAAAGAGAGGTACCACTGTTTGTAACTATGTCTGTTCTTTCCATTGATCAAAGCTTGAATGAGTTAACCGAATTTGCACACAGAAATGCTGTGCATTCTCCAGCAGTACACAAATATGAATTTTAATCTGAAAATGCGTTGTGGTTTATGTAACTTTATCACCTGTCCACCTTTTATGAGGATATGCCAGCACAGAGTTTTGAGGTGGAGTCCAGTCTTTTGACTTCTCTCAGAGAAAATCTGAAGGGAAACTTTGTTTAAATGCCCCTAGTCTAAACTCTCTTTGAAGACTTTAGTTGTGTACAGAAATTGAAGGGGTGTCATTCCAGCTGTGGTGCAGGAGTTGATCAGAACGTGGCTGGAAACGTGGGTGTATTCCCAAAGATCTGATTGTTCTCTTTGGCTTCTAGGTAGAAAAACCTTCCTTGAAGTATTGCTGTAGCTGTTCTGAAATGCAGAGGTGTGAAACGGGCCAGCGGGGCTCTTCCTTACATCTGTGTAGCTTTGCCACAGCTCACTCATGATAAGCAAACAGGGGAACTTACCAGAATTTAAATGTCAGGTACTATATAATATCCTTCCAGCATCCTTTAGAGTGCTCATGTATCTACACAAATATTTACATGCTTGGGGAAATTTAACTGTGGAAGTAGGTCGGTTTAGTTTATTAGGTAATGTACCTCCGTTTCAGACTTGTACTGCGTATTGGTAGTAGGAAACTTAGAGAAAATATTTTTTTAACTTTTTTTTTAGATTGCAAGGGGTACACTCCCAGCATAAGTTCAAGTTGGTTGCAGTGTTGTTGTAGTCTGACACAATTTTAGTGGCAGTGCTTGCTGCACGAGAATTTAAACAAACCAAGTTTTTTTCTCTGTCGCTAATGAACAAAGGGCTTGCCTGCTACCTGACAGCTGTCCCCCTGCCTGCAGCCCGTCCCTCCCTGACAGCTGTCCCCCTGCCCGCAGCCGGCCCAGGAAATGGCCTCCGCTGGGCACCGCCCCCCTGGGCAGGGCTCTGCCGCCGCGGCCGCGGGGAGAGAGGCGGAGCCGCGCGTCATGGCCGCCAGCCGCCTCCCGCCCAGCGCGCTCACCCTGAAACAGGTACGAGCGGGCGGCTCGGGGGCTGGCCCACGGGCTGTGTCCCACGGGGGACGGCGGGGCCCGCGCTCTCCCCCCGGGCTGCCGCCGCTCCCCGCCTGCGTCGTGCCTGCCGCCCGGCAGCCGCGGTCCTGACAGGACCCCATCCCGGGAGGGCAGGCGGGGGGCGACGCCATTTTCCCCCTGTGAGAGCTGCGGCGGGGGGTTGTCCCCTCACTCCCCGCTCCGGTCCCGCTTTCCTTGAGGGTTTCGAGCGGGAGGCGTCAGGCCGCGGGTGCCCAGCACAGCGGTAGCGCGATGGTCACTGAGGTGGGCAGGCTTCTGTCGCCGTTTAAACCTCTGCGCCAGCCGTAGGCATCCCGGCTGGGAGTACAGCCATCGCACCGCGCCGTGGCATTGGAAGTGTTTATTTCTTATTCTGCCAAGCGTTAAGGCTAAAAGCAGCCTGCTTCTCTGTCACTGGGAGACCCGCAGGGAGCTGGGCAGCCCCCCGGCTTTGGTGGCAAACGGCAGCAGCGAGGCGGGCAGGGCCCGGGGCAAGCGGGGAGGGTTTGTGCTGACACCCAGCCTGGGCTGCTGCAGTGCCCTGGGCGTTTGGTGCGTTCCTTTACAGGAAAGGTAAACATCCTTTAGCAAAGGCAAGGGGCTTTGTGGTGTTCGAGTGTCCCTCAAAGCGAACACAGCCTCTGAGGGTACAGCTGGCGGCCGCGTCCTGGTTCCCTCTCTCCTTCCCAGTTCCTGAGGCGACAGCAGGTGCTTCAGTTGTACAGGAAGATCCTGCGGGCTATTCGGGAGGTCCCTGCCGAAGCTGATCGCTGCTATTTAAAGGACTGGGCCCGGGAGGAATTCAGAAGAAATAAGGATGCTACAGAAGAGGTGAGGATCGGGAACCCTCAGGAATGATCAGTGCGCTGTGCAGTTCTTTGCCAAATAGTTTGTTTTGTAGGCACCACTTCTAGACTGGTAAGAAGTCTCCTGTTAATTTTTCTGAAGGAGTATTTATGTGAAGGAATAATTCAGAATCTCTATATATTATCCCCTCTCTGCTGGCCGTAGTAATGTTTCTTAGATTTCCAGATAATAATCTGTAATTAAAAAGCTAAAAACCAAACAAATCCAGCATCCTGGCCTGCATCAGCAATAGTGTGGCCAGCAGGACTAGGGAAGGGATTGTGCCCCTGTACTCGGCACTGGTGAGGCCGCACCTTGAATCCTGTGTCAGTTTTGGGCCCCTCACCACAAGGAGGACATTGAGGTGCTGGAGCAGGTCCAGAGAAGGGCAACGGAGCTGGGGAAGGGTCTGGAGCACAGGGCTGACGAGGAGCGGCAGAGGGAGCTGGGGGGGGTTCAGTCTGGAGAAGGGGAGGCTGAGACACCTCATCACTCTCTACAACTACCTGAAAGGAGGGTGCAGTGAGGTGGGTGCTGGCCTCTTCTCTAAAGTAACAAGTGATGGGACATGAGGAAATGGCCTCAAGTTGCACCAGGGGAGGTTTAGGCTGGATATTAGAAAAAATTTCTTCACTGAGTGATCAGGCATTGGAACAGGCTGCCCAGGGAAGTGGTGGGGTCACCATCCCTGGACGGGTTCAAGAAACGTGTAGATGTGGTGCTTAGGGACATGGTTTAGTGAGTTAGGTGATGTGGGTTGATGGTTGGACTTGATGATCCTTGAGGTCTTTTCCAACTTTTATGATTCTATTTCTATGACTCAAGCTACGAATCAGAAAAATTTAATCTTTATTTTCAACTGTATTCAAGCTGAACTCATTCACATTGGGTGGTTGTGGATAGGAGGCACATATGAAATGCAGAAACCTTTATACTTCTTCCATGTCTCCTGTCCTCTGCTTTCTAGTTTTTTTCCTTTTTCTAGCCAGTGCTCAAGAAATTGGTGTCTGAATGATGTAGGCAAAGCATTAATTTAGATATAAATAATGTTGAGAGAAATATCCCCTTGTTCTGCAGAACACACACAGCTTCATAATGCCTGTGTGCAGGTGTCACTACCTGCTTGCAAAGGCAGTAGACCAAGAGGCATAAAAAAAACATTATTGGGAGTTTGAATCCAGTTGAAAACTGAGTTTTAAAGCAAAGATATAATTAGTTGCCAAACATGTAATTAAGGAATTGGAGAAAATGAGTTCATTTATTCACCTGGTTTTTAACCATCTCAGTGACTAAAAAGCGTTACTTCACACAAAGAAATAGATCAGAACAGTGCTGGTAAGAACTGTGTGTGCTATGGTGCATTGAAGGCCGTGTGCTTGTGTAAAACCCATGCTGCGCACGGACGTTCAGTTGATTCCATTTTGTTTTACAGGATGCAATCAGGATGATGATTACTCAGGGCAACATGCAACTTCAGGAACTTCAACGAACACTTAAACTGGCAAAATCCTGATCTTAATTTTGTTGACAGATGGACTTTCATCTCCTGTGAGCATACACAGTATTCTTCCAGAATGTGGCTGTAAAAGCATCCTTTGCTGACAACCTAGTAACGTCTGAAGGTAGAATCTACCGCGGTGGGTTTTTTGTTTGTTGCCCTTCCTCTTCTTGGTTAGGTTACCCTCCCACATGGAAATCACTCAGACACAAAGGACTTTAACAAACTGAATGGATGATGTAGTATGTGGTGTGGGAAGAGCGGAAAGCACCAAACATTACAACAGCAGTGTTATGGCAGGGAAGTGGAAAATAAACATAAACCAGATAATTTTGTCTGTTTTCTATTGTGGCAACTGTTGGCTGGTAATATTCATACTGGTAACAGTTCTTTCTCTAGTGTGCCAAGGATTTTTACCAACATTTGGGGTTAAAAAAGCATTTGGGATAAATAAAGGGGCCCAAAACAAGTAAGCATGATAAAACATTTGTAAGAAAATTATTTTCAGTTGTTGCTGAATAAAACTTAAAAAGGGAGGTCTTTGTATATGAAAATAAAGAGATTTTTAGCCCCAGAAATGGTTACTACAATGTAACAGGAAGTACCTTCAAGTTAGTATTAAAGTAGAATTGCAGCTAGAAAATACTAACTCCAAATGTTGTGGTCTGGTTTCCCAATTGTCATATTACTTCACTTTTAATTGTTAGATTGCAGCTGTTCTTGCCTTCCTGTGAATTGCAGTGTATCTTTCCCCATATAATTTAAAAATGCCAAGGTGAGGCTGGGATTTTCTCAATAAATAGCCAAACAGTAGCTGTATACCTGACTCTCCAGGAGCTGCGGGCCATTTAGGTTGCAGTTTCAAGAGATGGAGGAACCCTTCCCTCCCACGCCCTGCTGTTCCAGTTCACCCACAGAGCCACTGAGCGGGCTTCCTGCAGTTAGTGAGTGAGCTGTACAGCCTGACAGCAAGTCCGGTCAGTGCCACCACTGGCACAAAGGAAGGGACAGGGCCATATTCCTTCCTCTTGGCTACGGGGAGGGAAGAAGGACCCCACACGGAAGCAGAAGGTATGCTGCTTGCTGGAGCCAAACAAAGGGTTTTCAAAGCTACCTTTCAGCAAAGCTGTTTTGCAAAAAAATGCTGCTTAACAAGAAAATGCCTTTTTAAAATTTTTTTTCCTTATACCTTTCTCTGAAAGTCACTGTAGGATCCTTTCCTACGACCTTCATTTAGCTTTGCAGTAAAGGATGTGGCTCAGGCAACAAGTACAGCTGTTAAAGAGCTCAGGTTTGTATACACAGAAGTCTTTGAGCTTCTAATCAGTCAATAAAAATATGTATGTCTAAATATTTTGTTAAAAATCTACATTTTGTTAACATTTTCTCATAGAAGACACTGACAGAACATTAGCGTGTTGGGGACTGATTTTCCATCTTATCAGAAAATGCTGTTCAGAAAGGAATTTTGACTGAACAAAGTGTAATCAACGTTGGCTTGTTCTCTCCCATGCAGCTTTCCCCTTCCCTTCAGCCAGTATTTTGATTTCTGCTCCTCAGGTAGGAGACTTCCCCCTGCTGCCTCATTGCAGTGCTTTCCCTTCAGAGCCCTGAGTCTGCATGATGCTTTGACACCAGTTTGTATGTTTATAGGTTGTGGCCACATACTCCAGGAGTTAGGTCTTCACAAGCAGGGCCCTGGACAGCTGTTATCCTCCTGAGTGCTGCTGCCCATCATCTCCACTGCTCTGTGGGCTTGTCAAGATAAAATTTCCTCTAGAAGCCTTTAGGAGTCCAAGTATAGTCTGCTAGGGTAAGTAAATCTTCTCCCAAGTGCATGCTGCAGAGAAAGGTAGATAATACAGGTATTTTTGTAAAGAAGTCCTTCAGCTCTAGTAGTTTTGAAGGAGGGAGAAGAGAGGTATCAGCAGAAAACACCTTCCTTTATTTTACAGTACATGTGCTGGCTTCAGAAAATCCCTCCAAGCAGTACTCTGCAGCCAAGATTTTGTCTTAAATTACTGCTCCAATGGCTGCCTGGGTAGAGCAGTTCATGCGTGAGGTGGATCAGATCCAGCCAGAGCCCTGCCGTTCCCCTTGCACTTGTGCAAGCTCAGGAGCACGTGTGTGATCAGCTGCACACTGCAGCCCTGTGTCAGTAACTCCTGAAACAGTGGGAGCGTGCATCAGCTAACGAATGGCAGCCAGTCCTGCAGCCTCCCTCGGGACAGACGGCAGACCTGGTTTCCATGTTTTGTAGTCACAAACGCAAAAGCTTGGAAGTTGAAGTCCAATTTTCTGAGTCAAGCAAGGAGATTGTGTCCATTTTCTCTGGCTACAGAGTGTTACACCACAGACTTTTGAGCCACGCAGACTTCTGAGCAACACTTGTTTTAATTGCTTGGCAAAACATTCAACTTTTATCAAGATGATACAAAACTTAAATAGCATGCTTCTGCATTCCTACAGTAGCTTAACCAAAACTGTAAACATATGAAAGTGTCTATATTAGACTACAGAAGTCGGAGCAGTAAAACTAACTGTATTTCCTTAACAGCAGATACACTTTTTTCTTGCCCTGATAGTGCATTAATAGGAACTTTTAAAATATTGTTATATAATACAACTGTCTTTGCTTTATACATTCTGCTAAGAAGATGAAAATAATTACTCAATGTTGTCTTCAATACTGTAAAGTATTTTGTATTGATTTTAGGGCTCCTCAGTACAGAAAAAAATCTCTTTCTCCTTGGCATAACAGTACTATCCTGGTTTTGAACAATTGTTCCATCATGAGCTGTTAAGTAAACTTCCTTTTCCAACAGAATCTGATGGAGCTTTCTCTGAGGAAGCCCTAAAGGGATGCAGATGCAAGTTTTTTTTGGAGTCTGTCAGCCTGAACAACATTGGTCACTGTAAGTTTTGATTTTATAAGAAAACACATCCATTAAAACTTTGAAATGTTTTTGAGTTCTGTTTTGTGAGACTGTTGGTGAAACCAGTCCTAAGACCTGCAGACGCACCAGGGCCTGGCCTCTCCTTTTTAGAGATCCAAGAGGAGAGAGGAATCATTCAGAGGAACAAAGGAACAGAGTCTGGACAAGGTATCTGGGAGAGAATCCTGACTCTGCAGAAGAAGAAATATCTGAGTTCAGGGAACCAAACTTCTTTATCTAAAAGACTTTTCCAAGCTTTTTCAGTAATATTCAGCCATTTGCTGCTTGAAGGAAAAGCGATTTATATAAAAATTATACCTAACAAGTAGACCATGGTTATGGTAAAATATTTGCCTCCCACGGCCCAAACAAAACTTCTCAGTCAGATTACTTGAGTATGGCCCCAACAACTGGGTAACCACAAGGAGCTTTGCAACAAGGACACCATTAAAAAAAAAGACAAATCTAATTCAGCGTTTGTTTCAATAATGTAAAACCAAATGAAAAGCAAAGTGGCAACCACAGCCTTGTGTACCAAACAGGATGGCTCACCTTAGCGTCTCACTCCGTGGGAGCTTGGCCTCTCCCAGCTGGAAGCCTGCACCTGGCACCTGCGTGGGCTTGGAATTTGAGTTGGGGCTGTAGATTCTCCTGTGGCAGTAGCCCTTCATCACTAAGGAATTTCTGTCAAAAGCTCTCAAACAGAAGCTCTAGATTTATTTCGGTGTTGGTATCACCACGTGTTTACATGTAGCATACAGTGGAACCCTCTACCCACACGTGACCTATGTGGAAATAAGGAAATTCCCTTTCCAGAAAGCAGTTTTGGTTTCTAACGCAGTTTGTTTTCAAGCAGCACCTGGAAATTGAGAGTGCAATATTTAACGGACTCTTGGAAATAACAAAGAAAAGATCTAATCTGCAGCATCTCATTGTTATCAGTACAGTTTGCATATGAATTCTCCTCAGTTCTGGAGTTTCCAAAGTTATTTCTGCTCCTGAAGAAGACCGTTTTGTTTGGTTGTAACAGGCACTACAAATGTATATATCTAGTGGTATTCCAGATTCCAAAATGAGTCCCAGTGCTTGTCTTTACCTGCTTGGTAGATGCTAGCTCTCTTTCTGCACCTTAGTCCTTAATTTGCTGAGCTCCTCTTCTAAGCTTTTAATATGCTCCTTGAGCGCAGCTTTGTCTTGCTGCGCTTTCTGATTAGCTTGGCACCGGGCTTCTTCTATCTTCCGTTCATACCACTTCTCCATCTGTGTGGAAACCGCCTCAAAGAAGTACTGGGTTATCTCCAGGGCCTGGGAGGTGTCTCTGAGCGGCGGGGCAGGCGGCTGTCCCGCAGGCAGGGCCGGGGGCTGCTGCTCCTGGCTCTGATGTGCCCCGGCGTGGTGCAGAGCTTTGTGCCTCGACTGTGCGCTTTTGCTGGACTTCTTTGTCTGAGTTCCTTTGTCAATGAAGTAGCCACTCTGTGGTTCAGTCTTTGCTGGTTCAGTCAAGGGCTGCAAAGTAGCTTGAACCTTAACGTGTCTTAATTTGGAGCCCGAAAGCTCAGAGGAGGGCAGGTCCTGCTGGAACCTGTGGAACGTGCTGGCACTAACAGCTTTGTCCTTTGGCCTGACATCTTGAGCGGGGGCAGAAGAAACTGGTCCGCCAATGATTACCTGTTGCTCTGTACCTACAGAATAAAATATATACATATGTATATGTCGCATTCAGAAATCCTCACTGTTTGATGAATGATGCAGTTTCCCATGGTACCGTGCTGTATGTACATTATGTAGAGGCTTATTTTATCACATCTTCACAGCCAAGTGATGTAAGAAAGAGTCATTAAAAGAGAAAACCTGGCTCAGGAAGAGAGGCACTGCATTGCAGCTGTGGGACTACAGGCTGACAACAATCAAAGGACATCACAAGAAGGACGTTTAGCAAAGATCAAGGTAGATTCCCAAAGTAGTTTATGTCTGCTGATACTTATGAACCCCCTGCTTCTACAAAACTTAAAGCCCCACTAATTTCGCAAAGGTAACACATTTTGATGCTCCTGAGCAGTAGCTCACACTCATACTGCCACAACATCTCCTCTGTGCTCTTTTGCCTTTCTAGTCTGGGGTATCCATGTCCATGTCTGTTCTTTTTACACAGTGTTTGGAGGGGCACATACAATGTATTTTTCAGAAGCCCAGGGCTTTGATAGCACTCTCCTTAGCTGTGGAGACCTGGGCATTCTGACTGTTTCTTTTTTCCTCAAAATCTTCCCTGGACAAGCACAGAGAGATGGCTTGAACCAAGGTCTTCCATATCTTTGGGTGGCCATGATCTGGGAATAGGCTTGAAGGTTCTAAGCTATTTTTGTTCTTGTCAAATGAACTAATAACTAAACAGACTTTGGTTCAAGGAAAGAGGGAAAAGTGAGAGATTTATTCTAGATCCTTGCAGTTTGAATATTAACAAGGGAAATGAGTAGTTTAGGTTCACATCCTTGCACCCTGCCATTATAGGTTCCATACATCTGAAAAGCACTAAATACCATACACTTCTTCAGTTGACTTTGGATAATCTGCACACCTTCCTGATGGACAGTGGGGTGGGAGCAATTCTGACTAGGAAGCTGGAGAAATTTCAGAAAACAGAGTTATTCAGAACATCAAAGGACTTGGCTTCAAAGACACAGTGACATGGAAGCATCAGGAAGAACCACTGGAGTTCCACCCAACTGTGTCTTGAAATATTCTGAGAGGCTGCCTTGAAGTGCATTCTAATCCCAAGACATTATGCATACAGATGGGGGAAAGCACACAGCCAGAATGAATATCTGTGGCATTAATACAAGTATCTCTCAGTTAATTAGCTTGCCTTTGAATGAATATGACATCCAAGTACCTGACAAGGTTGCACCTGATGCACCATCCTGTTGAATGCAAAAATGTTGCCCAAAGCTCTGTTCTGGCATCTGGACTCTGCTCCTTCCCCCATCTTCCAAGAGGCTGTTTGGCAGCGTCATGCAGGAGTGCTGGTGGGAGCCCTCTGCCTGCAGCACAGGCTGGTTGGCTTTACAGTCCTTGGCACTGTGGGGGTTGTTCTCGGTGTCCAGGGTCTCAGTGAGAGACTCACAAGTGGATAAAGTTGATTTTGGTCTTGATGACCTGGAATCTCCAGAAAGCTTCAGCTCCAGATTCTGAATCTTCAACATGCACCAAGTCTTCAACTCATCGACCAAGGAAATCTATAAGAAAGAGATATAAATGAGGAATGATACGATCCTATGGTTCCTGGGCTGCTGAGGACACGTGGCAGTGACAAAGAGAAGCAAGGCTGTGGCTCAGAGTCTCTGTACAGGTATGCATGCTGCCACTGGGACTATTTAAAGGACTGCAAATCAGAAAAAATGAAGAACTACACATTAGGTACTGAAGGGCACCCTCTTTAGTCCAAACTAACATACCTCTTAGATTTGAAAGTGGTACTTCAAATGCAGCGATAAATCCTCTGATCAAGGCTGACTTGTTTAATCATACAGTGGTGCTTTCTAAGTGCAAGGACCATCACATGTGGCCTTTTTTTTAAGAGTGAAATTCAAATTAGACACTTCTGGGACACAGCTTTACACTATTACCAACCTCTGCTCCTCTGTTCATTTGGTGATAAGATGAATCCAACACTAAATGATAAATTACTAACAACCTTCAAATTACACAGGTGCTTATTAAGCGTCAGCTGCAGAGGCATTTGCCAGTAATCACTTTAAATATGAGTTCTTCTACTCTCTTGTTCACATGATATCATTAATTTAGGCCAGGCCCTCCTACACACATGGACACTTAGTCCGTGCATTCAGTAAAGCCCAACTCAGTGTTTCCAGTAGCTTCCATTAGACTCAAGAGAACAGGAACAGCTGATACCACTTAATGGTAATTTCAACTCACCTGATGTATCGCTCCAGTATCTCGTTTCTTAAATGGAGATTACAAAGAGATGGAGCACAAGCCTAGACATTCAAAAGCCAATATAATACTTATGTCTCCTACTATTAAATAAAAACTAAAGCTGCCTTAGTTTGATAAATACTTTTCTTTGGAGGAAAGTGTTTTGTGGATGTTAGACTGAAGTATCTTAATCAGTAGCTTACACTGGGATTATCACAGCTGCCAGTCTTATAATAAGGATTTGGAATGGTCTTACAAAAAGTCACTACATTTTACTAGCACAAAGTATATTTCTCATTTTAAATTCACCCGTGTGAGTGGAAAAACACAAATTTCTTAGCATGTTTTAATGGTGAGTTTGTGCAGAAGCTATAAGGGCAAGAGCTGGAACTCTATGGGAACAGTTATTCTTGTCATGCTGGTTAAGCAAGCGTACAAAAAGAACTTGCCTATTGGCAGCAATACACAGCTTGGAGATGGTGCATTGTTGCCAAAGTCAGAGGGAGGAACTGCACCCTTTTAATACATGGGGAAAAAAAAGATCAGACAGAGAAGAAGGGAGAGATTCTCAGTGCATGCAACCAAATGGATGAGCAGTAAAAGAAACAGCACCGATGTTAGCCTTTATTTCTATATGCAGATGTTCCTGCAGACGTCCTTTAGTGAAGTAAAAGCTGAAAGCACAGCTGCTAAAAATTCTGTGGTCAGAATTTTTGCAAAGCACGATGTTAGAAAAAATACACTTTGTTATAGAGCCCACACTTCAGACCCACCAAATTAAATTATGACCATGGGACTAGATTTCACGTTCCCCATTTCTAATGCAAAAGCTTTATAAAGTTGGTTTAGAGATGAAGGTGGTGGATAGGAATAATTTGGTATGTGAAGCTCTTTTGCCTGTTTCAACAGATGAGAAAAATCTCCAATACTCTCTGCCTGCTGGAACGAAGCTCTTGAGCTGATCCATGTGAGCTAACAGGGAGTAGCTGTTTCAAGCCCTACCTGCCGTTTCTCCCCCTCATTTTTTTCCAGCTCAGTGTGCTGTTGCAGGCGGTGAAGGCACTCTGTTCTCTCTGCAGACAGCCGTTCAGCCATAAGCTTGTCTAAAACACGGAGCTGTGGAAAAAAAACACAATTCAGCTGAGATGATAATGTTAAAAACCACACAAAGCCCCCATCTGTGAACCTTGAAAGTCAAAAGTACAGTCTGTCTTTAGGTCTTCATTTCTCGAAATGCTGCCAACGGCAAGCAGATGTAGCTTGCAAAAAGATTCAATCACAAAATTATCAATGAATAACAATTACATTAAAAAACAATTTAGAGATCTTGAACCTCAGTGCAAACACAATTCAGCAAGAGGGATTTTTACAATTATGAACAGACCCTCTGTAAGCCTGCCTTCCATCTTTAAGTTTCCCTCTTAGGGCCTCAAGCAGTTTAGATCTATTGTCTAAAGCAGCACCTGAAGCCACTTAACACATTAAATGTGTTTTTCTCAAGACCCTAGTTTGCAATGTTAGATCCCTGTGGAATGTCACAGTTCCCTGGTTTCGAGTATTAGATTTCAGGTTGTTTTTTACAACACAAGCAGCAATAAATGAATCACGACAATGAAAATACTCATTAAGCTTAGGATATGTTTCTAAGAGCTATATGGACAAGCAGACCTCCGGGTCATATTCTTACTTGATGCTGAGTTTTGCTTTCCATCTGGCCCAGCTTAACATTCATCTTATCTTGTACTGTCCCAAACTCAGCTTTTATCTCTTCCACTGTTGCCTCCAGCTGATTCTCCAGTTTACTTATCAGGGGCTCACAACGACATCCATTTATTGGTGCCTGAAAGGAGTAATACATTTACTTGCTATTACATCCCGCTGTCCTCTTAGCACACTTGGAACATTATCACAGCCTCCTTGAGTCAGTCTTGAGCTCTTCTGTACCATGTACTGCATCTCACCCTCTTGATAACATCGCACAGTAGCTCAGTAAACACACTATTAGCTGGGAAAGCACAGACTAGAAAAGGATTGATCTGATTTATATGGACACATCCTAACACAAGTGTTGATTTTGCTGGGGCTACAAGCACAATGAGTTTGGATCACGTATGCCATGGCACTGTGTGCAGTACGAGGGGACACCACATTACAGCGCTATACCCCATGTCTCAATGCTGTAATTCTGAATTGTACAAAAAAAATCTGATTTTGTGGATGTGTGTTGTTTTGTGTGCATTTTTTTTAACATAATGGCAACAACATGCTCGTTGTACTGTATAGCAAGGTCTCTGCTCCTGTCTGCCTTCACCCTGCTGGCATTCAGCCGACCTTTATCTGCTGTGCACACTGCTGCCTTCCTTCGACTTGTGTGACACCACCCCACGACTGCTCTGCAAGGGGAGCTGCACTGACCACGCTGAAATCTCTCAGGGAGACGGTCACAAAAGGCTCTCTTAAACGAAGAGAGCCAGCCTTCACTGGCTTACTCTGCAGCCCGCAGGCAGAAAGTGGCTCCTTTGGTGGTGAGTCAGGAGCCCAACGCAGCAGCTGAATCTGTCTGCAGAGGAGCCCCCCTCTTTCCTTTGGCCCTGCGGTACTGTTTCACAAACCGGGGCTCATTCCCTTGGCAGGGGAAGGTGGGTGGTTTGCAGAGCGCTAGAGAAAGCTTCAGAAATACATGTACTTAAGAAATTCTGCTTGCTATTCAGGGCCTGAGGGCATGAAAGAAGACAGATGAGCAAAAAAGAAGCAGACAGGGTCATGTATTTCAGGAAATACTATAAGGGAGCCTAGCTCTATTAAGCTAATCTTTGTGAATCTTTGTATACAAATCCTATCTGCTCTCTGCACTTTTCTTCCTGCTACCCAAGTCCTTCCTACTGGCCCATCCTCCTCCCACCGGATCCTGAGGGCAAGGAGATACTCCTTTTAACACATGAAAGGTCCTCCATCCTTCCTGATGTCTGCTGTTAGGGTAATCCCATAGTGCTCCTGGCTGGAAATTTACCAAGTGTTAGAAAGCAAGATACTGGAAAAGATGGTCAGTAAAACCTCTGAAGTCTGACTTGAGTGATCTTCAGAATCTGCTGAATTTCCTAACTACAACAAGGGACCGAGGCGAGCTGGTGGATGGGTATCAGAAGCTAAGGAAATGAAAGGACTGACCTCTAGCAGTACAGGACAATATTAAGAAAACAACAGTTTAGTTGTTTAATATATCTACAGGGTAATTGACTGTTTTCACGCTTTTTTATAAATGTGTACTGGTAAATACTCGCGTAATAAAATGAGTAAAATGTCAGTCTCTGAACTGGAATAAAGGCACATGAGCTGGTAACTCCAGGTTTATTGGTGAACCAATTTCTCTACAGCTCCTGCCTTTATCTCCAAAAAGAAAACACTTTGCAGATCAAAACTAGTTAAGTATGTCTTCCTTAGCATACACAGAACCAGCTTACTCTTCCCAGACTTCATGCCAAAATGCAGCTGAATCCCAAACAAGGAAAACAAACTCACAGTCGTGACTTCATACCCCTGAGAGTGCAGTAAATGGAGTGTGTTTTCTGTTCATTAGCTCACTGCCCCGAGTTCTGCTGCCTGTGTCTCCCTCTACAAGGGCCATGGCCAGCTCACCTGCATCACTTTCCCATCCTTTCCTCGGTAGAGCGTGTAGAGCTGGTAGGCTCGGACCTCGTGGGGAGGAGGTGGCGAGGAGCAGTGATGTTTACTTCGGCGCTTAGGCACGTTTTGCCGAGGGAGTGTCTGCTGATCAGCTGGGGAGATGGGGTCCGAGAGTGCTGAAACCTGCGTGAAATACACACGATGTTTTCCCTATTTATGAGCCCCCTGGTAAGTTATTCCTGGCGGGAATGGGATAAAGCCATTGTGTCAATTACAGCAAAAATCTATTTAAAACTGGCTGCTCATGGCTTGGACGAGTGTCCTCTTTGCTGGGTAAAAAAAAATGCTGGATGGCTGGGCCAAAGAGTTGTGGTCAATGGAGTTAAATCCAGTTGGTGGCCAGTCACAGGCTGCCCAGGGAAGTGGTTGAGTCCCCATCTCTGGCGGTACTTAAAAGACGTGTAGATGTGGTGCTTAGGGACATGGTTTAGTGGTGGACTTGGCAGTGTTAGGTTAACAGTTGGACTCGATGGTCTTAAAAGTCTTTTCCAACCTAAATGATTCTGTGATTCTATTCTAAAACACCAATCCAGATGCAGTGGCTGGCCACAACTTTGGTGTGTATCAGCACAATAACCAGATTTCCGCACAAATCTGGTACACGTGACCATCAAAAGCAGAATTTCCCCACCAGAAATCAGTTTCGTGTGAAGACTGCCTCTGCCCCATGAGCACGTCGGGGCTGCTGCCCTGACTCACCAACACACCGAAGGGACACCTGTACTATTGCTCAACAACTATCCCTTCTCGCTCTGCTGTTTTAAATCTACTGATACCTTTTCCTTTGGCTTTTTCTTCTTGCTCTTCTTCCCTTTGGGATCTGGTGAGGTTGACCGGGGTTCATCCTTCAGATCGCTCTTCCGCTGCGGTGGCTGGTCGCTGCTTGGCGTGTCGTCAGCAGCTGAGACGCTGCCCTGCTTGAGGCAAAGACAGGGAGTTCAGAGCAGTTGCAGAGATGGGGAAAAGGTGCCTCTTCTCCAATTTCCCAGTTTTAAGCTGCTCTGCACATGTGAGTGAGCAAAGCACGACAGACTGCCTCAAACAGCTGCTGTGGTCATACGCAAGTGATGGCTCCAAATCGATGTAGTCCTGATGGGTTTTATTTACACTCCCTGCTCACAGCAGAGGCAGCTGGTAATGCTGGGCTGTACCTTGCTCTGTACTGCTTCATCCCGTGGTACTGACTGAGCTCGTCTTTCCTCCTTCAGCTTCTCTCTCTTCTTCCTCAGGCTTCTTCCGCGGTTAAAGCGTGAGACCTGAAGGCAAACCACACTGTTACTCAGTGATGTCACGCTCTTCCCTGCTGCAGAAGCCATGTAGTAGAGGTGAAAAAAGTCTGCTCTATCAAAAGGCAGTGGCAAGGAAAGAGCACTGCCAGATGGATGCTGATGGGCTGAGCAACGTGGATGTTTATCGTTGTGAAAAAACGCCACCAGAGAGCTAAGTCCATCAGGGCACTTTGCTGTACCCTGGAGTGGCAAGTACACAGAGGTGACAAGGAGGAGCAGGGATCACACCTGGTCTCATACCAGAATGCAGAGCTCTGCCACGTGCCTTCTGGCCTGAAGAGCATGGTAGCATTTCACACCCAGCAGCAGAGTACAAACAGGACACTCTGTCCCCTTTTCAAAGCACCTGCAAGGGCAAGCAACCATCTCGGAGATGGGACACGTCTGAGGCAGGCAGCAGAGTGACACAACCCAGGAGCTTTGGGGTACAGGGCAGCTTTCCAACCCCTGGGCCACCACAGGGAACAAGTGCTTCTGGCTGCTCCATCCTCTGCCAGCAAGGACAGCAGGACCTCTGCCAGTGCTTCATGCTGAGGCTTCATCTGCACACCTTGCTGGGCTCAGGGGCTGAAAGGCTCCACGTCGATAGACCGAAGGCCAGCACACAAGGCCAGCAGAAACACAGGCACCTTTCGCAGCAGAAGACTAAGGACCAGGGGATGTGGCCTCTCAAGGTTAACAGGCCTCAGCTGCATGTGTATATGTGTGTTGGGGAGAGATTTGTGACATACCTGTGATGCTTTAGTAAGGAGGAGCGCAACCTCAGGGTTATTGTGCTGTCTGGCAACCTCTAAAGGGGTCTGACCTGCCTGAGAGGAAAAAGAAAGCGGCATTTCCTTCAAAACACAAACTACTGGAAATGTGGAATTTCTCTACCCAAGGTTAGCACATGCTCTGTGCACAAGAGTAAACTAACTGCTTTCATTTACCCAGATTTAACTGAGCTCTAACACCCAAATATTTTATACCAACAACATGAAGAGAGTCTGCATTAATACAAAACACCAAAGAAACTCCACGTCCTGCTTACATTGTTGACCACAGATGCATCAGCCCCTGCCTCCAGCAACAGCTTAACCACCTTCCTGTGATTTAGAGCAGCCGCGACATGGAGCGCAGTATCCCCTGCCTGCAAGTCAGAAAGCAGAAAACAACCATGTCACACGAGTCCTTGGGTCTCACCCTGAAGAAATCATACCTTCCTGAAAGATGCTCAGAGGTCAAAAGACCTACATTTAACTGGTGCGACAACTAAGCTTAAATAAGGCGTAGTCAATAAAAAAAGCAGAGTTGGGAAGGAGACAGGAGGAGGCAAGGAACCACTTCAGGACTCGGACCTGCTTCAGCCTGGTTTTGAGAAATGCAGCCAGGGTGCTGGTGATCTGGTCTAACTCAACCAAGTGACACATGACACAGCTTGGAGACAGCCCAGCTCTACCGCCAGCAAACGGATACGACATCTGAGGCCAGAACTGCTTTTCCCACCACAACCTTCTCTCTTTTTTTTTTTTTTCCTCCCCAGGTTTGATTATTTGGTGTGCAGGTGGTCATATATCACATTACTCAAAAATAATCAGATAAGTACCAGCAGTGAGATGGTTGGTGTTCTCTTCATGAGATTCCCCAAGAAAAACAGGTTTTGGACTAAAGCCAGAAGGCGATGTGGGTCCTGCACTAACACACTGCCCTGCCCTTGTCCCGGTGCAGCGAGGTGAAGACAGCTGTGATCAGGTTCAGGCACCGGTAACAGAGCCAGCAGCTGTTCCAGGGGGACCGGATACATGTATATAATGCCCAGCTGTCCCCTTTGCCTTGCATTTTGCCTTCAAAAAACTATATCTCCTCAAGATTAGGGGAAATCTATTGTTTGTTGCTAACCTGGATGAGGTGTATTCATAAATAAAATATGTGCAAATACAGAACAACTGTGGGTGGTGCTGGGGAATGAAGGAAAGGGGTGTCTCTCTGGGCCAGATTCACACCGGTTAATCCTAATATTCAGTAGCTCATTTTGCAAGTTAAAAAAAACTCATTTCCAAATAAAATTACACAGTAAATTTAACATGCTGAAAACCATTTTGTTTCTTCTAATATCTCATATCTAAGAAACAAGATTACATGTACAGATCAGAAAACATCTTTATGATCCTCAACCACGCATGGAAAATTTCCCAGGAACATGAGATGATGTGGTTAAGCACCACATAATCTGTTTATTTAGCAGATTTAACACATTTTAATGTACTAAATCTATTTCCTGCTACCACCCATAGGCTATGCTATGGGTACAGCAATCAATTACTTCTCCATAGAACAACTATGGATGATCAATCCTAGGTTAGACTGATCATTACTTTGAATTTAAAGCATACTTTTTTTTTTCCACTTTTATGTCCTTTTAATTCCCCCTACTGCAAAATGCAGCAAAGTATTCCGGAGGAATTTGAACTTTTGTGGCATCTGAACATTGGTGAGTTCTGCTTTACAGTGTCTCCGGAATGGCCATGGGATCATTAAATCCTAGTTACAGAGGACAAAATGAGCCCCCATAAAATGACCGAGTCTCTTGCCCAGTCCCATTCTGCACAGAACTGGTAAGGACCCAGGAGCGCCAACTCCCAACCCAATGCTCCTACTCCTGTCCCAAACCCCCTTTCTACAACATATGATTGCAGAACCTCATAAATAAGCAATGCTTTAAAGAAATGATGCAAACGCGATGGCAAAACAATAAACCACTGATATGCCATTACTTTAAGGATGTTCTTAAAAGCTCAGGCACTTGGTGGTACAGTGAAACAGAGTGAAACAGGATTCCTTGGGTAGGAATCCCTCTTCCCAACAACTAGCCGTAAGCAGGGGGTGCAGATTCGCAATGAGGTTCATGCACTGACCTGGTTCTTTTCATGGACAGAACAGAAAGCACTGAGCAGCACCCTAACGATGGGCAAGTGATTATAACGAGCAGCCACATGCAGACAGGTATCTCCTGCCTGCAAACAGAAAAAAAGCTCTGAGCATGTAATCGCAGTAAAAAAGCTTGCACTTGTCATGGTGTTCACGGATGAAATATTATTAAACCAAAGACAGCAGTAAATGCCACACACCTCCACTGAACAGCAGTGCTGTCTTCTCTGCAGTACAACATCTACTATTGTGGGGGGAAAGGTTCAGCAAGAGCTGGGGTCAGGCAAGGTAGGGGTATGAATTCTGCTGGTTTACTGCACTACAAAACCTGATTTAAATTTTTACACTAAATCCATTCTTCTGAACCACAAACCAATGTGATTTGGAAACTCAACCCAGTGTTGCACATAATAAAGAAAACACGCAGAGTGGTGGCCAGAGCAGCATCCCCACGAGGGGAACATGCACAGCTGGGACTGGGTGCAGAGCCCCACGGTTTTCCATTTCTGTGTGCCTCTGCCCACCTTGTTATCGAGCAGGGACAAAAATAATCTGTCTTCCTTTTGTAGATTTATTTTCTTTTGTCATGCCAGAGTCATTATAAAATAGGAGGAAAGCTGTCTGGAATTGAAGTCACCTTGAATCCACCTCATTTGACAGACCGACACACAGTATACATTATTCACCTCCGTGAGGGCAGGTCTAAAGGCTTTCCCTGCTCTGGCACAAAACCCCTTTAAGATTTCCATCTTTGGGAGAGAGGAACCCTTTAGCAGAACTGCATGGGTCAGGCCATCGAGACCCCAAAAAGCAGCAAAGGACCAGCTGCCTCCATCTGAACAACAGCAAAACCCCCTTTGGTTCCCTCCATCCCTGCTCAAGAGATGGGTACATCACTCAGTCCTAGCAAAAGCATTCCTGTACACGATGTATGCAATGGTTTGTTAGTGTTTTTTTTTAACAGAACTTATAATAAAAATCATAGTTTAAGGCATTTCTGAGTATTTCTACAAGTACAAAGAATAAAGCTAAAACAAAGGCACAGAAAAATGAACACATTCTTTTCAAAACTCACGTTATTTTTGAGGTCTGCTCGAGATCCTCCAAGTAACAAAACACGAGTACTCTGAGAATGGCTATTCTGGCAAGCCAGGTGAAGAGGTGTGTTACCTGCCTTAGAGAAATACAGGAAAATATAAAAGCTGTATTTAGAAATTGGACATAAGCACTAAAAAATACAACCTCACAGGTCTTCCCACAAGAAGATCCACCAGGGGTAGGAAACTGTTGCTGTTATTTTCTTAAAGATATGAGCTGAATGAACCTGGAAACTGAAATACCCTCTTCATCCTAGAAATTAGGTATCTAGGATATCGTAAAGACAAAAATTGGACAGTCTAATGATACCTGCATTGCTCAAGTCTGTTTGCAGGAAGCAAAGACTCTAGCAACTGTCTGGTTCATTAATATCAAACAGCACTATCAAGTATTTAATTTAAAGAAATATAATTCTTGTGGTTTGCGTTTCTCCCATGTACACATAAAAGAAAACATGCTGCCATGGCACAGCATCTCTGATCTCAAGCAAAACCAGCCACGACTGCTGCAGGCTGTTAGGCAGATGAGGGTCACAATGATTTCTGTTTCCTTATGATTGTAACACAAACCAGCCCCAAGCCTGGCTGGGTCTGTAGGTGCTCTCACAGGGCAGGATGCAGATTTCAGGCTATTGAGAAGCTTCAATGTTCAGAAAGCATGCCAGTGTCCAGCCAAGATGAGAAGGGGGGAAAAAAAAAAGCCACCCAAACCCCAAAGATCCACATGCTAAGGGTCTTCAATGAAGCAAACATGCAGTTTTTTAAGGAGAGAAATCAAAGAGCTTGCTTGTTTTTCTAACTCTGTGAAGGATTTTATCGGTCTGACAAGTTTTTCTGGCAGCATTTGGCTTTTGTTGGGCTGAAAATGTTTGGGGTTTTTGGCTCTTGGGAGCTAGAAATGAAAACAGCTCAAGTAAAAGGTTTCCCATGCTTACTAGGCTGCCTGTTCGTCTTGATTATGTCCTTTAATTCGTTCCCCATGCTTTTAAGACACAGATCAAAGCTGCAGGGTTTGAATTACAAAAGGCCATCTCTTAGATGTGGTCTTACATTTTCAGTTCCACATTACGGACTATTTCAGGCCTGAATGTAGTCTCTCTCTTTCTCAGCTAAACTGCATTTAAGCGTTAATTTTTTCTCTTCTGGGTTTATCTCCAAAAAGCCTCAGCAATGTCTTTATAATTTGCTGTTTGGAAGGTCAGCCCTGGTGGGAAGACAGGTCGTGTGCAGCAGGTGATGGGTGAGGACCTCAGTGCTGGGAGAAGTGACAGTGCTGGTGCCTGGGGTCAGGGCTCACAGCACAGGTTTATCTGCCTCGTTTCCCATGGGGTGACAAATCTCTCACCAGCTTCTGTGAGAGGGACAGTGGGTCCGAGCTGTACTGATCTGGGGGTCTTCACTGGTCTAGTGAATCTTCACTGAAATGTACAGACTGAGATCTAAAAAGAAAGCTGCAACCGATCTCATGCGATGATCTACCACAGCAGAAGAGTTTTTATTAAGCCAGTTTGACTGAAAATAAACTGCATCTCCAGGGTGACTGCTGCACAGGAGGAATATGGCTACCCAGGTGGTTTACCCACACATTACCCCATTCCTCAAACACCTGCTTAACTTGCCTTTAAAATCCCAGGTCTCCTGTTTGGCCTCTGCGTTTCACTTAATACAGAAGCCATCTCCAATTGCATTGCCCTTTATACACTGTGCTCAAGGCACTGTGCTGCAAGAAGTGCATCCATACAAGTGTTCCCTAAGCAGTCCCAGGAGATATTAACCGGGAGTTACAGAAAATATACAGTCAAGTCGCCCATCTTCTGCTGCTCAGCAGGGTTTGGCAAATCTAGCAGCCCCTATCTGCCCCATCCAGCCGATGACCATGTATAAGTCAAGTAGGATGCTCCTGCACATGGCACTCAGCCCTGGCCACCAGAAAAGCTATCAGAAAGATTCTGCCTTGTTGTCAGTAACATAAAAAGCTTAGAAACCACAGAAACCATTTTGGGATTAAGCAGAATTAAATCCATCATTTTTCTTGAAAGCGAAAGGGGTAAAAGCACATGCATGTGTGCAAGCGTGCACAATTTCCACATTTTTCAGCAGCTCCCAAGAAAAGATCCTGTCCTTTAAAAACCACCCAAACGGTGAAATGCAAAGGGAGAGGATAGGGTGGGCAAGACTTCAAAGACCAGAGCGGGAGCTGCTCACATAGTATTAAAGTCTGCCAGTCGTATTTCAGACATCAGCCTTGCTGAGCTACTCTGGGCACATACTTTCACTTTTACACTGTATTGTAAGCTAAATCTTCTAATACCCTGAGGCATCCAAGTTTGCAGGATAACCAAACTTGCCCCTTAAGCTCATACCTTTGTACATAAGTGTACGCATATACACGGCCATATGGAGTATAATGGTCCTCTTAACATCAAGCACTATCATCTGTTACATGTAAGCATGGGAAAGTACCTCTGATACAAACCTGGGTGAACATTACAGCAAAAAATAATGACAGAAAATAAAAATAGGAAGTCGGAACACTATAAAAGAAGGAATACACATAAAAGAATATCAAAGATGAGGTAACTACAAAGTGACCACAATTGTACAAACATATGCATATATACTGCATGTATGCACACATGTATATACAGAAACACCATGCCCAGGCAATGTGCCTTTTTACTCCAAATCTTGGACTCTGGCCACCTGTCCCCCTTCTGTTTCTTTGCTAGACCCTTTCAGTTGTCACTTTAGAGACATGTTTACCAAAAAATGCTCAGAGATCCCATAAAGCCATCCCAGAGCTCTCTTGCTTGTAATGAAGGGTCAGTGCTAACCCTGTGATCTGCCTGACCCATCAGCACAGTGGTCCAACCCTAACTCATGAGGCTCACACCATAGGCTGCCACCACCATTTCCTAGACTATTCCATTAACGTTTAATTAGTGGATTGAAGACAAGTCTCCCACAGGTGCTACCATTACAGTGGAACTAATCTCCCTGGCTTTGTTCTTCTTTCCTCTAAACTGCTCTCAAGGTACTATAAATACCAAAAGCAAGATAATCCAGGTTCATTACAAGATTTTGGTAAGAGCCTACATTAATGGAAGAACTTTCTAACAAAAGATGCACTATTTTTTCCTTCTGTGGCTCACATTCATTTGGCTGTTTAATTCCTAAAAAAAAAGGATTTTGAAGGCCATTTTCCCATTACTATAATTCATGTTCATTTTAAATCACACCAATCACAATGAATGCACTCTCTATAAATTAGAGCACCGTAAAGATTTCCCCAGGAACTGCAGTGCTCCTCAGTCACATCATTCAATGTGTTATTGAGTTCCTCCCGAATCAGCTGTAAAAATATGAATTTCCTAATGCCTGTGGAGGAACCATTCTGGTGTAATAAATTGAAAAAAAGAAGAAAAAAATCCAACTAGGAGCTGGTCCCCCACCTGCTGAGAAATGCCATGGCCAGAAATCTCCAGTGCTGACAATCAGCCATGTTACACAAGAACTGAAAGCTCCTGCATGGGTCTCACCTTGTTCTTGGCAAGAACGTTAGCTCCTGCTTTAACGAGCACTTTGGCAGACTGACTGAATCCATGCCAACAAGCTTCATGAAGAGCGGTGTTCCCATCCTGAAGAGCCCACACCAAGAGGAGAAGGTTAGTGCAATGTGTCCACACGCAGAATAACATCACTTTCAGAACGCATCAGCTCCACAACCCATGTGGTCACTTAAAAAATGAAACATTTTCCTTTCCTTCTAGCTTATTTTCTATTTTATTTTTAGAAGAGACTAAAAATATTATTATTTCTTTTGTTTAGAACTTGGAATTAGTTCTATCTACTCCCAAACCAAATTTATAGCCTGGGATTCTCAGTTTCTGGGATAATCAAGGAAAACTGTGCAGGGTTTTGCTTAGGGTGTAGTATGGTTGTACATTTCTTTAATTCTTCCCTCAGTGAGCTGAGACCAGACTCTTAAATCAAAAACTATCAGCCTGATATTAAAAAGTAACTAAATCAGTAATTTATATTAAAGAGATGGTACAGCTTTTTTTCAATGTAACTGTTCCAATTACTTTCAAAGCATCAGTTACTTACTTAGGAGTATAAACCATAACTTTCTCTCTGAGACCGTAACATTACTGTCTGGCAAGGCTGCCATCCCACAGGGCTTCGCTTTTGCCTGTTACCTTGTCTTGTCTGTCCAAAGCACACCCCTCCTGAATCAGAGTTGCTATAACATCGGTGTTCCCTACGACAGCAGCCCGGTGCAGTGCTGTCTGATCACCCTGCAAAAAGAAGCAAATTTGTCATTGGCACCATTCCCACCTCAGTTTGACTCAATGCAAATGCACACCACGCACACAGGGACTGCATCTCCAACACACGTTCTGCTCAATCCAAGCTGCCTTTGCAAACAGTCCCCATAAATAACTATCCTTAAAGTTTCCAAGATTAATGAAGTTATTGAAAGTATCGGAAAGCTACAAACCACCTGTCTACAGAAGTTTGCAAGTCATCACAATCCCATATGCAGCACTGAAGCGTTCTGAAAATATGGGGGTATTAGAAGGCAGTGAATCTAACACATTTGGCCCTACACGTCTAATAATCAACAGTACTGGTAGGGAACTGAAGGGAATTGCAGGCTGTTGTCATTTATCATAATGATCCTCCAGTACCTACACTAACTGGATGAGGCGCTCCTCTTTTGGCTCAGATTGCTCCATCAGCCCTGCTTAGGATAAGGAGCATGACATGAGACTGGTCTCTTCAGCACCTCTGATCAATTTACCGATTAGCGCTAAGAGCGGAGGGAATTTTACGAGAAGGACCACAACTGCAAGACCATCAACTTTCTTCAAGCAACTGAGCGATGTTGATGTCCAAACGACTTTCATTTCTCATAGACTTGCCATGTAGCAGCAACAACCAAGTTTCTTACATCAGTTTATTCCCTTTACGGCCAAGTTTCCAAAAGAAATGATGCTGATGCGGTCATCTTGTCTGACTGCCCATCTATCTCCCATCTAACAACCGTCAAACTCATTTACTCAGCTAGAGAGCCCAAGATTAATTATCTACAAGCTTCCTAGAAAATGAGGACTAGGCAGACACAAACCAGTGGCCCTGCCTGGTGGGGTTTATCGATATATTTTTATGTGCATGTTGGTGAGACTGTGATTAAAGAGGGGGAATAGGAGGATTTATGCAGCAGCGTGTAGGGATGTAAGACACGGACTGATGGGAAAATGAGCTGCAGTACCTCCACTGCTGCTGCAAAAACTGGTCTTGGCTTTCCTTTGAAGTTTGTTTGAACCTGCAATGCTGAAGCACAGCCCGAGTCC
The DNA here is from genome assembly GCA_011057875.1 of Pterocles orientalis. Lineage (NCBI taxonomy): Eukaryota > Metazoa > Chordata > Aves > Pterocliformes > Pteroclidae > Pterocles > Pterocles orientalis. The sequence continues at coordinate 279,428 of WKFP01014356.1, read as the reverse complement.
AGGCAGAAAGACTTGCTTCAAAGCTGCACACAGCCTTTTTGGGGGATGAATAAACAGAGCGTGAACCCAACCCACTTCTGCTTATCTAGATAACGGTCACCAAAAACACACACAGGGCAGAGATATGCAGCGTCTCCTGAGGAAAAAAAGCTTGCAGGAAGCTAGTCCAAAATAGATACAAGATTTTTGTGCTACAAATCTTTATCAGATAATACCACATTATATAAAATACTGAAACTAGACGAATTTCTGTATTTTCTGTCCTACAGTCCACAAGTCTTTAGATAACTGGACAATTTGAATAATTTGTTCTCAAAGGCAATTAGCAACTGACTTAAAAATCACTCTTGGTGGGGTTCTTTTGCACTAATGACACCAAATTAGTTATTAATCTGTAAGTGAAAAATGAGCATTGCCAACCACAGCCTGTCAGTAATCCTTGTAATGCTAACTGCCACCACCATTAAATTGGCTTATAATCATGAAGCTGACTTTTAAAAATTGTGGTGAGGGCTTTTTTTTTTCTTTTTTTTTTTTCAATTTGTCATCTATGTTTTATCTCTGGAGGTCACATTCTCTTACTTCTGCTTTTGTCCCTATTAAGACTGGAAATGTATTTTAAGAGATTTTGAACAAAGTCAGTAATGGTTCCAGGAACTGTGACGTTCAGAAAAACACAAAGTATTGGAAAAACCGACAGCACTGCAAGTTCTCTGAAATTGTGTGTTTGTTCCAAATTTTAAGATAACCAAAATGTTATGGAAAATGTCCAAATTATACCATTGGACAAGTGCAACTGTCAGTTTCCAGTAACTATTACAGCACAGAAATCTGCTCGCTAAGAAGCCGCGGAAGAACTTAACACCCTCTTCCAATGGTGCATGGTACTGATGGCTGGCGCAGCTACTGCGCTGCAGCAACAGGCAATGTGGACAGTGCAAAGGTCATTTCATCTGACTGCCATGGAGTGGAAAGTAATCTGTCAACCTATCACTATCAGCTGGTATTTCTGCACCAGCAAAACTATGGAAGGTACTGTAATAAAGGCTAAATCAAGATGGCATCTGCCATTGCGATGGATGGAGATTTAACAATAAATGGTTGGTTCCTACTTCTTTGCAGTCTGGTAAATTGATCATAGAGAAGACCAAATTGGGGGCAGGAGTGGATTGTATTGGATTTAGTTTGCAATTAAGGATCCTCTCACTGGGCCAGTTTAAATCATGGCTGTTCTTGTTGTTAATCTGACCCCATCACAGTAATTGCAGCGAGGTCAAAGGCCATTCAGCTTTTCGGGGTTTGTAGATATGACATACTTCTAATGGCATCGCAGTTAAATTAAAAACAAACACGTATTTGGAAAGCAGGAGCAGGTCTCCCTTGGGGAGCCCGGCCCATGTGCTGAGGGGCTGTTTGCCAGGACTGCAGAGTAGCCCTGGGATGGTTCCAGCCATGCCCAGGCTTCGTCCCACACTATATTCTGGTCCCTCCAATGGAAGCCCAGGTACATGAGGGGACACAAGGCATGCAGATGGCAGGCTCAGGTGCCTCCTGCCCAATGTGTGGGCTTTGGTGCTGACATCGTCCCTAGACAAGCACGGGGAAAGCCACATCAGAGTTCCAGAGTAAGAGTAAGGTCCAACCAGCACCCTGACCAGATAAATAAATAGCTGATCCATGAAACAGAGAGTGTCAAAGGACACCACAAATCCTGCCTCACCTGGACTGAGGCACCTCCCAGTAAAGAGATGGCAGGTAGCACTGGCCTGGTGAAGGTCCCTGCTATCCCCAGGCCCCTCATCCAGCAGGGCAGGACCTGGCTGACCCTTCCCTTGGGCCTCAGCACACACATTAACCTTAAACTTCTGAAGGTGCTGTGGAAGCTGAACCACCAGAGTGCAATGGCCTCTGCGTGCGAGTCACCGAGTGACCCAGCCAGAGGTGGCACAGCACTGCACCCACCGCTGTGTTTCTAACCTGTCTTGTCTCCCCAGCAGCAGAGAAGCAAACCCCTATCTTGCCTTTATGGAGTCTGATTAAACAGCTGAATAATATATTTTTCACAGCGTGCATTTTGAGACAGTGTAACCACTGACTTGTGTATGGTTTTATTAATAGCTAAAATACCTGTCTCTGAAAGCACTCGCTGGAGCTCTGCCTTTAGCAAGGCATTAGGCACCTATTCCAGAGTCTCAGAAAGAAACTGCACTGGTAAATGCATATTAACTACCCAGACTGCTATGTTGGGCACAACTTACGATCCTATTTGTAAGTGATTTATGCCCTAGAAACAGACCACAGATCAGCAGTAATAAAGAGAGATAACTCCAGTGCTGTGTCAGGCAAACGTGACCTTGACAACAACAACAGAGCCTGCCTAAACGCAAACATGGGCCAAAGCCAAGAAAACACTTAGGTGCTTAAGTGAGGCACAGCACAAGCAAGGCACTTAAGTCTACTATAATGTGTCTTAAATTGCCTTCCTCAGCTGCTGCCTAGCCCTAAAAGCAACCCAAACTCCATGTTTCCACTTCAACACCCTGGACATCTCGGCTTGCATGCTGCCGCGAAGCACTGCAGTCATGGTGGCACCGAGGCAGCACACACCAGCCCTGCTGCAGCCCCTAATGTGGGTGTCTCCTCTCCTCTCTTACACACTTGCTGGAAGAAGCTCCACACAAGTTGCAAGTATGCCCACCACCCTTTGAAATGAGAAGGTGGCCACTGACTTTTCCCAGGGATCACGGTACCCCCCCAGCTTGTCTTGCCATGAGAGCACTGTTGTGTTGAAGGCACTCCATCTTTAAGAGAAACATCCATATTCACTGGGCTACAGAAAGGGAGATGTTGGTGGGAGACCAGGATGGGAGTCTGCAGGACTGCGCATTCCGAGGGCTGTGTGTATAACAGGACTATTGCACAGCAAGGCCAGTACCAGCAGGTACGTTTTCAAAGGGTGAAACCATGCTCTTCACAGAGAGCTTAAATGCCTGCTTTCAGGAGAGGGCTACAGGCTGGGAGTCCTGAAGACAGACAGATACCTAAATCTTGACCTTCTCCATGGATTTTGCCATTACCCTTTCTTTCAGCCCTTCTGTGTTGGCTAGGCTGGTGGTGCTTGCTCAGCATCCTGGTGTTTGCAATTACCTTCTCGAGCTTCTTCATTTGCTGACTAAGAGCAGTAGATGCAGCCACTGGGACGAGGCACCTAAGAACTGGAGAGTCATCTATTTTACATCTAAGTTCACCCCAAGGGAAAGGAAACAACACAGACAACTTACAAAAGAGTTTAAGGTCGATGTCAGTATTTCTGCCAGCTCACCTGCCTCTGTCACAGTACAGGAATAGCACAGTTATCTGAGTCGCTGTTATAGACTCTAATGCCTAAATGTAATGAGATCTGGTTTCCATTTGTTTTAATACATTACTTTTTCCTTTCTCTAATTTAAAAAAATATTATAACTACTATATTATCACATATCACTATATCACATCCAGTGATAGGACAAGGGGCAATGGGTTCAAGCTGGAACATAGGAGGTTCCACTTGAATATGAGAAAAAACTTCTTTACAGTGAGGGTGACAGAGCACTGGAACAGGCTGCCCAGAGAGGTTGTGGAGTCTCCTTCTCTGGAGACATTCA
>WKFP01014356.1:214715-259411 GCA_011057875.1 Pterocles orientalis | reverse complement strand
CCCCCCCCCCCCCCCCTTTGCCTCCTCATTGCCTGTATTGTGTGCAAGATTTTTGGTAGTAGGGAGGCTACAGGGGTGGCTTCTGTCAGAAGCTTCTAGAAGCTTCCCCTGTGTCCGACAGCTCCAAGAGGGACCGCTGCTGATCAACGCCGAGTCAACCAGCTATGCTGGTAGTGCCTCTGTGATAACATATTTAAGAAGGCAGAAAAAAACTGCTGTGGAACCAGCAGCAGAGAGAAATGTGAGAATATGTGAGAGAAACAGCTCTGCAGACACCAAGGTCAGTGCAGAAGGAGGGGAAGAAGACGCTCCAGGCGCTGGAGCAGAGGTTCCCCTGCCGCCCGTGGTGCAGCCCATGGTGGGGCAGCTGTGCCCCTGCAGCCATGGGGTTAATGGGGAAGCAGAGATACACCTGCAGCCCGGGAAGGACGCCACGCTGGAGCAGGGGGATGCCCGAAGGAGGCTGTGACCCCGTGGGAAGCCCGCACTGGAGCAGGCTCCTGGCAGGACTGTGGCCCCATGGAGAGAGGAGCCCAGGCTGGAGCAGGTTTGCTGGCAGGACGTGTGACCCTGTGGGGGACCCATGCTGGAGCAGTCTGTGCCTGAAGGGCTGTACCCCATGGAAAGGACCCACGCTAAAGCAGTTCATGAAGAACTGCAGCCTGTGGGAAGGACTCATGCTGGAGAAGTTCATGGAGGACTGTCTCCCACGGGAGGGACCCCACGCTGGAGCAGGGGAAAAGTGTGAGGAGCTCTCTCCCTGAGGAGGAAGCAGCAGCAGAGACAACCTGGGATGAACTGACCACAGACCCCCATTCCCCATCTCCCTGTGCTGCTCAGGGGGAGGAGATAGAGAGATCGGGAGTGAAGTTGAGCCCAGGAAGAAGAGAGGGGTGGGGGGAAGGCATTTTTAATATCTGGTTTTATTTCTCATTATCCTACTCTGATCTGATTGGTAATAAATTAATTTTTCCCAAGTTGAGTCTGCTTTCCCTGTGACAGTAATTAGTGAGTGATCTCCATGTCTTTATCTCAACCCATGAGCCTTTCATTGTATTTTCTCTCCCCTGTCCAGCTGAGGAGGGGAGTGACAGAGCAGCTTTGGTGGGCACGCGGCATCCAGCCAGGGTCAGCCCACCCCACTGTCTTTCCATGTTTGCAGAAATCGCCAAACAAACTGTCTTGCTGCAGGAGAATTGCACCAAAATAACCAGTAAAAACTCATGCCTTCAATCCCTGGTACAAAGTATTGGCAGGGGCTTGCAAAGTTTTATACTATAAAACCACTAAATTCACAGTAGAAATTTCAAAATATTTTAAAGTTAAAATATAACCGAGTGTTAAATACTCTCAGGAGCACACAAGCTTATGCTGATATCCTGAAGCAGCCGTACGCAAAGGCAACTGAATGTGCCTTTCTCAAAGTCAATGTGCTGCTCTTCTCCTCTGCTAAAGAAAGGCAGTCATCACGATACACAGCAAGAACTTCACTCTGAACGACAAATGATGATGCGTGATGAGCCAAAGTGATCAATAATCACGAACAAAACAAATTACAGCTTAAATGAGACTGAAATGGGAGTACAGGAATAAGCCACTTTGCATATTTACATTCGGATAGAAATGGTTATGAACCCCGGGTTATTGTTCCATTTGAAATTAATTTTCTCCTTCTCAAAATGGAGCTTCCAAAAGGGAAGTTTCAAGGCCTTGGGCCTTTGTTTTCAATTAACTTCTTTTCCCAGTTAAGATTTTCAGAGAGTGTGTACAGGGCAGGAAAGTTGACGCAGAGCACCCAGCGGAAAGCCCGCCATGCAGCCATGCACCGCAGAAGAGCTTGGTCATGCCAGATTGCCAGGCCCGGGTGTCGCAGCATGCAGCCGTGGGAGACGTCAAGCTCAAGGCAGGGTTGATGCACAAGATTTCTAACCTCCTTCTCTCTTTCTGATCTTCTAGGTTCCTTCCTAGCCTTTCTCTTCTGGTTTCTCTTATCTTTTTCATCCTTGATTTCCTTCACCGGGACAACTTTCTCCTTGACTATTTCTGAGTTGTGTGCTGTACGGATACTCATTGACCATTCAGAGATGGCACTGGGATCCCAGTAAGAATTTTCATTATTGGCAGGGAGAAGGAAAGAGTTAGCTCCCGGGGTGGCGTACTCTACAGAGCTGGACTCCACCGGTTGAAATCCATAATAATCCCACTCCAGGCCACTGGAGGTCATTCTTCAACTAATTCTTACGGCTCTTACTGTGGTTTTAAAGAATGTATCTGTAGAACATGAAGTGAGTGTTTTAATCTCTCACAAATTTAGCAACTTTTAAGTTCCTGCTTATCATGTGGCAGATGAAAAGTTAGTCTTGCATTCATTCATTAGCCAAAGAGAGTCAACTCCAAATTAAAATGCCTTTAGGATTCTCTTGTTATTTAGAAAAATAAAATATAGGTCATCTTTTTAAAATGTGGAGACTTTTTTGTTTTCACAACAATGCCACAGACAATAATCAACTAAGTAATTAACTTTTCAATTAAATATGATACTCCCCACTCTCATGAGCAATTTCATCTCTGAAAATAAATCTATATTACTGAAAATCAGCAATTAAATTACAGATGTTAATTAACACTTGATACTAAGATGCCTTCACTGCCAAATCAGCACACAGTGAAAGTGACCAAAGGCATAATCAATAAATTGCAATTAAAAGAGAATATGAACATATTTTTCGGGGCATAAGTAGAGTGTAAAAATAAATTATACAAGCAGAAACCATAAACAGAGAACCTTCTCTGAAGACCTATGTAAAAGGAAAGCAGAAATACTTTAGTTAATATTCTTCATTAGCAAAAATCTTCACTTGGAGTTTTAGCCTTCCTCCTCCTCTGAGACAAATCCAAACAAACCCTCTGAGACTCAGCAACTCGTGAGGCTCTCCTCAACCCCACCAAATTACTAGTACTAAATACAGAGCCAAAATCAAAATACATTTTGAGGAAACAGTATGTGTGAATCAAGCATGCATCTATTCTGTTCAGATCAGGCACCACATTTAGAAGTGGTATCCAGTTGTTGTGAACAAAGCCCCTGAGAAGCCTGCAAGGCAAGTGAAATAGGTCTTCTATGAGATGCATATTTCTGCAATGCCAGACTGTTCACTAAACTGAAATGATGCTAAACACTGATCTTCCATTTTTCCATTATGGCTATCACGTTTACATATAAAGACTCTAGGTTTTATTACTATAAGATTGAAAAAAAAAACCAAACCAGACTCAAAAACTGAAACTCAATTTGAGCAAATCAGTGGAAGCTCTCGCATTCTCAGAGCAACTTGCATTTCTTAGGAAAACAGACTGTACCTGCAATTTTGTCTTAAATACCTGATGAATCATTTTTGCTGGGAGAAGTTAAAAAACATACTCAGGATACATCTGAATAAATTGATATTCCCGTTACACTTGGAAGTCTGCTCCATTTCACAGATGGGCAGAGTGAAAGAATAAAGAGCGCAGGAAGCAGTTTCTTCCTAGAAAAAACAAGCCAGTAGAAAGCTGGCTGCACCAGTACCCCAGTTCTACACTTGCCAGACCCAGACTGCATGAATCTCACAGGGAAGCAGCTACTCATGCAGAGACAGAAAGCAGTTTTTCAGTTTCTATAGGGATTCAAGACCCTCTAGACACAAACAAATGCCTAAGAGGAGTTTCAGAAGGCACCTAGGCCTTTCCAGTGTCCTTTTAATAGTCCTCTACTAACCACCTTCGGACCACTAGGTCCCTCGAAGAATCTACACCTTGTTTGTTATGGGGGGGAACAAAAGCAACCCTTGCTCAAACTTGTTCTAGTATGGTATCAGAAGTTAGCAACGAATCTGCAGAAGTCATGGTTATTCAACTGCTGTTGCCCATTTCAGCCTACACCTTTGTTCATCAGAGTGAGGTAACTAAAACCACATTGCCAGTCACTCCAATGTGCCTTCAAACCCACCCCAAGCTTAGAACTATTCTTGCAGAAAACCAAGAAACTCCAATAACTTACATATTTTAATGAATGAAAACAAAGTACCATTTGCTAAATTCAAAGCTGGTCTCATCGTGGTGGTGCTTCACCACACAACAGCCTCAGAAGCGACCACCCCCACATCAAGGGCAGCTGCCAACATGATGATTTCCCTGCAACGCCACACAGTGCTCCGGGTAGCTGCTCCGTACTGCGGCACGCGTCTACACAAAAAACATCTCCCACTTCAGGCAAACATTGCAACGGATTGTGTCCCCTACCTGACATCCTCCAGTGGGTTCCCATGTGGTACAGGCACCTCTTATTTCATTTCTGCACCAAAAGGCAGATGATGCCTCTCACTGCTACTCACACCAGCCTCCTGCAACCAGAGCTCTTATAAAGAGCTCTTGAGCATGAGGACCTGGATATTCATTGAAAAACACCACATTTTATTTTCTCTCCCATGTAGTTTTGCATCTCCAAATTAGAGGTTACATCTCCAAATTAGAAAACACAGAGACAGATTTTGCTTTCATTTAATCCTACTTCAAAGAAGTGAAGGTCTGCTCTTATTTGCAAATTATTTTCCTCTCCACCCCAAGCAAGAAGGTTGTATCTACTTACGTCATCCTGAATATCCAGGTCACAGCCTGCCTTCAACAAAACCTGGACAACATGGAGATGACCTTTGTGGGCAGCAAGATGCAGAGGGGTCCGGCCATGCTATGAATGAGAAGAAAATAATAATACCTTAAGCTGAATTTTTATGCATGGTTGTTGACCAGAATTTTATCCTTTTTTCCTTGTTATTCCGTTCATACTTCTCTCTCCAAAGTCTGCAACAGGAGCAATTGGCACATTAGTGTACCGAGGGCTTTACCTTAGTTTTGTGCATGCTGAAAACTCCTCCTCCCTGTACTGCAACATTTCAGTTTATCACAATGATATTCTACAGAAGGGATATCACATTCACATAAGGATCTTCCTTACAAATTCAGATCCGGCTTTATGTCCGTGCCTAAAGAGAATTAATGACCTTCTTGTTTCTGTCCCTCTGGAGCACAGAATTGTCAACTGCTCTCAACTTCCCTCCGTACAACCAAGCCGCAGTAGCAGGCTAATTCATACATTGCAATGTGTACCATCTTTGCAATAGAAATAAGAATTACTGGACTATTGTGTATGACAGATGCTCCCCTTAAAAGGAATTTAAGACTTGTAGTCACTCCAAGTGACTTCATGTGTACGACAAAAAACCTCATTTTGCCAAAGATCCGTCAGGTGTTTTTTAGACAATATTTATTTTATACATTACCAAGATCTAATTCACATGAAAGTAAGAAGATAAAATAGTCATGAGTAATTCAATCCGTAGCGTAATCAAGCATGGTACCTTAATTAATACAAGGGCAGAAAAGCTTTAATTAGTGAGATGGATACATTATCTGTAGTTTTAGGAGGAAAAAAACCCAATTTAAATTTGACAGTAAAATAACTTTTTTTATAAAAATATAGCATCTCCACAACAATCGAGTTCCAAAAATCCAAGTGAAATTAAAACAGGAAAACAATAGTTACTTGTAATTGACCCTCACCTGCTCGTGCTTTAGCAGAATTTAAAACAAAACATTACAGGAAAAGGGGAATAGGATCCTTCTCCTACGAGAGGCCTAAGAATCAACGTGAAAGAGGCTCAAAGAGGGAAAAGATTGCAAGAGGCAGTCTGGACAACAGAGGAGAACTACAACAAGCAATTCCCTACAAATTTAACCTATACAACCTGAAAAAGAAAACTCATCATGGAGAATCAAGAATTAACTCCTGCTCTAGAGAGTACATATGTTTGTGTGTGTCTGTGTAAAATCTGAAAGCATCAACACAAAAAGCAAGTGAAACACCTTAAGAACTATTAAAGAGCAACACTCTAAAACAACATTGCAAATTTTATTTCATTGCAATTTAGAAAACAGGATTCCAGCCACTGGTAAAATCACGGAGTATCTTCACAAAGAATTCCATTTTCTCCACCAGGCATTTTATGAGATAAAGAAGAGATGCATTCCTCTTCACCTGTATTTGTTATATATCTATTTCTTCATCACTGCTGCTGTGGCTGTCTTTTTTTCCATGCAAAGATTTACCCTGCAGAGGAAGATGAAGGGCCCTAATACATCAACTACAGGAGGAGCAAACACCTCAAGAGCTGGCTGGCTGCTAGTGGCCTGAAGTAAGCAGAAGGCAACAATCAGCTTCGGAGGTTTTGAGCAACTTCTCCAGTGGAAAAGCTACTTCAAGTAAATTAAAAAAAAAAACCCAAGCTCAAGACAGGATTGTTTTCACAGAGCAAACCCCATACCCACATAGCTGGTAAAACCTTGGGAACTCAGCCTCTTCAGAGCAACAAGATGTCGGTGTCATTACTGACTAGTTGTGCCAGGCTTTGAAAATATTAGAAGTTTATTAACTGTACTACATTATTGATATGAAAGGCCAGAAATGCCTGTCCCCCCAGCCAAGGGCACCAAGCTGCACTGAGCACGCTTCCTTCTCCATCAGCCCGGAGGAGAGCCAGGGCCATGTTGCTGTTCCAGGTAACTCAACAGCAAGAGGAACAGAACTCTCCAGGCAATATGGGGGGGAACAAAAAGAAAAAGAAAAAAAAAAAACAAGCCAGATTGACAAATCATTCCTGGCTATGAACAATACATTTGGATCATGAGTATGTGCTCCAGCGCATTCAGGTTTATGGGTTCTGACATTCTACATTACTTAATGGCAATAAGTAAATCACCTAATCCAGGCATCTCGCTTCCCAGCAGGTTACTAATATATCATGAAAACAATTTATTGCAATCTGTGCACAGAGCAGAAAAAAACCCAAACAAACCAAACTGAAGACAGCTCATGTACTTTAAAAGGGAAATAGTGCACACTACATTAATATATCCCAGCAGGGAAATTTTCTGATAAGATAACCATCTCTAACCACTGAAAAAAATGCTGAGGTGCAGCCAAAGGTACTGTGTTAAAAATAAACTATGAAAGCAGAGTATGAGTTTATTTCAATATGAGGGACATGTTTTCCTCTCTCAATACACTTCCCTAGGCAATCGCCACACAGAGAATGCCCTGTGATGGGGCATAAGCAGAAAAAAAGGGTTGCAAAACACGGACGATCCAGGTAAAGTGACCTTCACCTGCCCATTCAGTGCCTTAAGGCACATGAAAATAAATAATAAGCCCTGGGGAACGGGCTTATCTGGAGGAAGCTGCCCTCACCCCAAGGAGCACCATGTTCTCCTGTCTCTGGGACCAGCCTGTCCCACACTCTCAACAGCTGGGCAGCCTCCTCGCCCTCACAGCCAGCCACCAGAGATGGGCGCTGGAGAAGGAGAAGGCACTTGATGGAAGAGGCCACCACAGGGCCCAGGAGAGCTGTGTTCGGTTAAAACAAAAGGCTTGAGGATTATATTTCAGCTTTTTATTCCAGGGCTTGTGTGTTTCAAGATTCTCTACCCAAAAACCATAGGCTCAGAGGCATCCCACCTGTTGGAGACCCTGAGAGAGAGACCTCCAGAACCACAGCTGCTGCATACATGCAGTTCTCGAGCTTTTCCCACCCTAAAGGGACACTATAAAGGAAAACTATGACCCTACCTAGGATGGGAGAGTAGGAAGGGGGATCAGTTCCAGCACATCACACTGATCAGAGGCTCAGGCTTTCCGAAGAGCACCAATGATCTCAAGATTAATCATAACCCTGCAAGAAATGGCAATGCCAGATTTTCTTTTTTGTGGCAGTAACATCAAAATGAGTAGAGGTGGGCAGTACTGCTGAACAGTGTTCCAGTACGGGCAATGCAAACATCGGAAAAACACTCCCCCCCACACCTCCCCACACAAACATATACATATATACACAGGTATGTATGTAGATGTACACACATACCAATCCAGAACAAACTATGAGAGACAAGGCAATTCGAGTGCCCCTCATGCTGTGATGACAAACTTGGAGAGTAGCAATCTTTGGAGAGAAACTTTCCACAGGTCTGTACCATGGTGGGAAGCCCCCGCAGTGACAGCCAGAGTTGCTTTTGCCTGCTGCTGATCTTCTCCTTCACGTCCGCAAGTCAAACCAACAGCCCTTTACACTGGTTGTGAGACTGATGGGCTAATAATACTTTTTTTTTTAAATCTTTTTTTTTCTCTCACAGCAATGCATCCTACCTAAAATATGCAAGATGAAAAGGGAGGAAGGCAGACAAATTTTCCTCTGCATGTCTCCTCTATAAAGACATTTCACATCATCACTGCAGCACCAAAGAGGGGGCTTATCTGAATACACACATGGGTCCTAGTGAGACAGGAAACATTCATGAACAAGAGTGTCTGCTATAGATACTCACTGCAAGGACACAACACTAAAAGCAGGGACTCCTTAACATGCAGATTACCAATTTAAAAGCTAGTGAGCATTTACAAATACTAATGGTAATGGTTTGGGGGCTACTATAGAAATACAAATGAGAGACTGCCACAACTTGGGATTAATGAACCAATAAAGCAGTCACTCATATAAAAAAATACGCAATTTGGACTGCTATTCAAATGTAAATAATTGCTTCAGCGGGCAACAAATCATACAAATCCTCCCATGTCACGAGCTTATTGACAAAATAAATGGGACCTATTGCACTAAGGCTGCAACTTCAACAACCGTGACACACTGCTATAGCCATGGGGAGGATCGGGTTGCAGCCAAGCACAGTAAACAGCCACATGAATTTCAGCAGTAAAATGCAAGGGTAGGGTTTTTGTTTGTGTTTAATCTGTATTCTGACTTCCAGACATGGACAGGCAGCTGTCAATAGACATGGTTTAAAAGCAGAATTTTCTTAGAGCAGCTGCCAGTGTATGCATTCTGCAACCAAATCCTTCCGTGGGGCCTTAACACCATCAGACACATGATCTTTCCTTGTGTTCATGTATTTGTGGATACTTTAATGCAAGTACAGTAAGTTCTCCACCTCACCCTGCTCTTGTGCTGCACAAGGAGTGTTATTTATTTATCCATTCTGCACTTAACAAAAAACATGCCTATCCCTGGCTTATTAGAAAGCTTGAAAACAAAACCCAAGTCTTGTCACATTGTTCACGCTGATGATTTGTTACACTGTTTTCCATAAATAACCTGGTCGCTCAAGACAGCAGAAAGTTTCTTACTGACCCTAACAGGCATTCAGCAAGTCCCTAAACGTTTGCTAGTTCCCTCTCATTTATTTTTGCTTATTGTTTAAAACAGACACAAGTGGTTTTTCAAACTGAATGAGCACAAAGATGTGAAAGCACCAAAATATATTTCCTTTTTCTGTTCTAACTTGAAATGCAAGGAAAAAAAAGATTGTTTTAAAAACTCTACATGCTCTAAAGTTGAAATCCTGATGACAAAACTACAAGTACTGCAGAATTATGAAAGTGTTGGCATACGGCAGGTTTGTAACATGATTAGTTCAAAAATCAAATCAAACAAACAAACAGAATTATTGAATCAAAACAGAAGCACTACCTCTGCATGTCTATGGTTTTTTCCAAATGATCATCCCTTCTCCACAGAATTCAATTTTATATTTATGATCTTAATGTTATGCTCTGCAGAAAATCTATATTCTGCTTTCCTTTGAAAAAATACTCATAAAACCCATAGCACTATACAAATTACATTGAAACAGCTTGCACCACCTTTATGACTTCCTCTAGCAATCTTTTTCACATTCCTCTGTGCGTGCTTCCTAATAACACAGCTTTTTCTGGCCCTGTTAGTTCTCACTGTTGAATGCTACAGCCTGTGCTGCAACACCTCAGTGAAATTCAACACCCAGTAAGTGCCTTGTTTCAGCCAGGCATCCTTGGGATAGACCAGAAACTGATGCCTGGGAGGTGAAATCCTGCTTCTGTCTGTCCTTCAGGCACCGTTCTGGGGTCAAGATAAAGAGAAAAGCCAACATTTTCTGAGATGTCACTGCTGCCGTTCCTCCCCGGCTATACCTAGCGCTCCACAGCCCTCTCCCTAACCTATCTCAACTCACAAAATCAAAATAAAAATAACCCAGGAAAAGAAAAACAACATCCTGGGAGGACAGCAAGGCAGAGCAGCTCAGAAAACATGCCAGCACCTAAATGTCAAATATGCAGCTGTCCGTAACTTTACTGAAAGAAATCTCTACTACAAAAGGACTGAAAGATGGGACCAGCTTTCTTGTTTGGAAGACTTACTTGCACCAGGCTCAGTTCTTAATTTTCCAGCTTTCACAGTGCATTCACCACAATACTTTTTAAAGGCACCTGCTTGTTGAATCAGCCAATTTGCATGATCAGTTGTTTGGGATATTTTATTCACTAAGAAAACAGCTATAAATTTCACACTTGTGAAGAATGTCAGATAAAAAGGTACAAAAATGGAAATAATCTCTTCGTTCTACCAGGCAGAGCAGGAACAGAGCACCCTGGTTGAGATGATGCCCAAAGCAGAGCCATGAAGCCTCGCACTGAGATCCACATGGTTGGTGGCAGAGATCCCAGCACCAGGATGAGCGCTTGTTGTATATGCAACAGGAGGCCACCAGCCCAGTCCCAATCTGGGCTCCCTGGCATCAGATTGCCAACAGCGGGGTGACCTACTAGCCATCAGCTCCTCTAAAACTCCTGTCCTGAAAGCAGTTCTTATTTTGCACCTGTTCTGCTTATTGAAAGACTGCACAAGAACCTGGCTCTCTGATGGCTATTAAAAATCCCTTCATATCCTTTACTTTAAATGGCTCCTTTTCCTTCCATCGTTTATGGGTCACCAGATTAACAAGCCAAACTCTTCCAGGGTATGTTTATACAGCCTTTCATAGGCAAATGTGCACATGCTCTCCCTATGCAGCTAGCTGGCTGGGTGAGAGATAGATGCAACCTGGATGCTGTATAGACCTGGATACGGTGTTACTGAGCCTGAACTGATGGGCTTTGACGAGGGCAGCAGCTTGGTCTCACACACTGAGCCCACCTCTATCCGGCTCACAGCACAGGAGAAATAAGTGAGTGGGCACCTTCAAAGTACCCCATGCACGTGGCCTTGGTCACTCCTCTGAGAGCCTCTCCCCTCCTCTGCGCACTCCTCCACAGTCTTGCTGATCTGACTTAATCTCTTCTGGGCAGGGCTTGTCACTGGACTACCCAAGTACCTCATCTGCGCTGTTTGCTGACGTGCCAGGATGCATCCAGAATGACAAGAGGGGACAGCTTTTGTCATCCCCCCTGGGACCTCTAGGAAAGAACAGCTACAATCCCATAGTACAGGGATGGCCTCAGAGCTCACCAGCAAGCACAGCTTTCCAACAGAAACACCAACACTCTGCACCTGGGCACAGTTCTGCTGCCATATAAGCTTCGCTTTGATTTTCCATGCAAGGGATGAACAACAGAGCAAGCGCAAGAAGCAGGAAGCCACCAGGATCATATAGGAAAGAAAAACTGCTGACTCTAGTAAACTTGCAATTTATCAAATTTACCTGACTTTGTGTTTGAAAGGCAGATCTACACAATTTGCTTCTTATTGTAATTAACAGAAGGCATTGATAATTGCATTATAAAGAACCTTAACAATGAGAAAGTATCAGTTTTGCATATGAACTACGGATTATGGCAACTAATTCCATTAAACAGTTACATCAGTGGCGTGATTATTCTGGCAGCCATTACAAAGGACACCACATTTTGTGTTCTAACAGTGTGGAAGCTGGATTTGAAATTATATTAATGCACAAATTTATACAAAGCATGGTATCCTTTCAATTGCTTGTGTATTTTCAGGTAGGTCCCTTAGCAGTCTCAAAACTCATAATCTTAAAAAGAAAACAACCACAAAACCCTGAGCTACTATTCCAGCATCTGTAAGTATTTCCTGATCTATTACTGACTACCTTTAATAGCTTTTCATTAGCTAGAGAGCTGCTTGGACAACAGAGCCAAACAGGCATCTTTATGAGACCATTCATGTTTATTACACCTGTGCTTTGTATCTACCAACAAGAGGCCACTTTTTTTTTGGCAAATAAAACTTAGAAACACTGATTGTCCCTGGATCACTCCAGCTTTCAAAATAAATACTACCTACAACTCAAACACTGCAGAGGGATTGAAAACAACTGTCACTGACAGATAAAAAGAGGAAAATACAGATTACTTATCAAATGTACTCACTTCTGCTTTCTATCTGTAAATATTAGCTCCCATATATATATAATGTTCAAAACCAATATGGAAATACAAATAAAACTAGATATGTTGGAGAACAATAGTTCATCAAAACAGGATGTCACAAACTTTATGTTAGAGCTCTAAAGACCTAACTTACCTAATTCTTTTCAAAGGTTTTTGCTGATCAATCCTCTGCAACAACAACTTTTAGCTCATCTTTTATGTGCTAGTATTATTTATAAGATGTTGTGAGTATCAGTTTGAACTCTCTTAATATCTAAACAGAAATAATTTGACGCTGACCTTATGTAGAAGGTACAGGAAACACAGTTTGCAACCAGCAAGTTTGGAACTGGCTGGGGACTACACAACACGAATCAATGAAGATGTCAGGTATAAGCGAGGCTGCTGCACCAAGAGATTTCAGGGGCAAGAAACACCTTCTGCGTACCTTTACCACAACAGTGGCTTTCCCCCAGAAAGATGGGCACTCTGAACTGCCTTCCTTTGACAGTGATGAATTGCTCCACTCATCAGTTTGCACAATGTTCAAAAGTCAAGGCTTTGAAAAATATTGCTGGCCCCCCGCCAACACACTACATTTGTAAAGACTCAGTGTTCATCACAACTGTGTCCACTGGGAAACATGTAACTACAAGACAGGCACTGTTTTGTAAATTCACATGATCTAATAAGTAAAAACTTTAAGGAAATCTAAACACTAAGCTCAGCCACATTCTGAATGGTAAAGCTACAAGGGCATTTTCACAGACAATGGTCTAGGAGTTATGTTAGTTCCCAGGGATTTCACAAAGCGTTTTTCTCTTGTTACCTTGGTAACCGCTACCTTGGCACCCTTGTTGATAAGCTGCACCACATTCTCCACTTGCCCTTTGTAGGCAGCTACAAGCAGGCGTTCTGAAAGCACAGCGACCACATCCTGCTGGCTCATGAATTAGGAGAGAAAGGTTTTCAGGTTTCTTCAGTCCAAAAACAACGGCTTGGGATCAGTTCAAGCAGCATGCAGGCAGCCAAGGAAGGACCCCGGCTCCCTGGACGGTGACGTTGTTGCTATGCCATCCTCTGGACCTGTGGATCAGAAAACAACACTGACGTCAGCCAGGTTTCAGAGACAGAAGCACTGCAGCAGCTCCTCCCTGGAGTGTTCATCTTCGCATCGCTTTGGGAAGGGGTCACAAAAAACCTTCAAAGCCTCCTGAAGAAATTGCATTTCTGTTGCAGCACAGAGGGATGCAGACAGTAGCACATTCTCAGTGCGCCCTCATTCCCCTAGTTTGGGACAAAAACCCTTAAACTTTCTGAGAGCTTAACTCTCTTTGGCCTAACCCGTATTTGCGTGGCCCCCTTTCATTCCCTCCTTCCCCCTAGGCTTCCCAGACTTTAATTAACCAAGGACAGGTTATAGTTACTGGCTGCTGATATAAATATACAAACCTCTGCCCTGGAAGATCTGTGTGCAGTCAGCAATTAAAGGCAGATGACTTTTCCCTCACAAGTAGAAAATGCTCATAGCCTCCCCCAAACCATCCCAAGGACACCTTTGGGAAGGATCACAACTTGCAGCTGGGAAACACTGATCTTTGCTGTCAGCAGGAAATTATGTTCCCCCCGCAGTGCTGACATCATGCACCACTAACCACAGAAACAATTCAGATTTAGCACTCCTCAGGCAAACTTGTGAGCATGTTCTTCTTCCCAGGCTCCACTGACCTGTCTAATGAGCCACTGGAGCTGAAAAGAGATTTCTGATATAATTCCAGAAAATGTATCCACAGATCACCTTGAGCTGTAGGATCGAGAACCTGCCCAGTCTGGGAGGATTTCAGCTTCACCTGTGCTTTTCACACTTTGGTATTTAATTGTTTCAGCACAGAAGAAAAACACCTTCAAGATAGCCAGTGTGTATACAGATGATTTATCTTTCTCTCTTGAAACATCACTGCACTGCCCCTTATCAGCTACCAGTATTAACAGGCTTTGCATAGTCTAAGAGCAATTGGTAGAGGAACTAGATGATCTCTGAGATTGACAATGGTATACAATATCTTTCACCCTTACGTTATCCCTTTGAATCCATCTCAAAACAGCAATAACTAGAAGCTATTACTGCTTAATGGCTTTTCTTCCCCCCAAAATTGATTTGTTTGTCTTGGTTTAGCTGACAGTCCAAACCCCTTCCCATCATAATTCCACTACTCAGAGTACTGACATTTTTGCTAACAGCTTCAGCAGCGAGATCACCAGAACACCAGGAAAGATTTAATTTCCATCCTCATACCAGGAAGACACTCCCAGAAACAAGGAGAAAATGCATGGGGTGTTGTGGCACACAACCTCCACCTCTTTTAAATACTGGGGAAGAGACCTTTTAATGAACATCACTCCAATGTAATAAGATTGTATCCACCAGTACACCTCTGCAACAAAAAGGTGCCGTAGCCTTGTTTAATTAAAGGGTTAATAGGGTATCATGAACCTCTGCGTCACCAAAGTGGTACCCAAAGTCCTTGGATGCTGCAGGATCACCGATCTACACTAAACATTTTTGATCACAAGCTCAAGTATATTAAAACCATGTTGGTTAATCTGTAGTAGTAGAAGATAATTGCAGAATTTAATTGGCATTCCTATGGTATTGCATTAATTAATCTTAAAACACTTTATGAGCATTAGTTCTTGTAAGACCCTCTGAAGTGAGTATTATGCTCAAGAATATTAGATGCATTTTATGAAAGAGCCCTTTAAAGCACAGGAAAGTTCCTGGTTTCTCCAAGGTTAATAGAAAAGTTACATCAAAGCTAGGAAATAACTCCAGATAATTTACTTTTGATTTCTAAGTGTAAGTATTAGCCAATACCATCTCCACGTAAAAGATTCAGGCTAGCTTTTCTGTACTATCCTCTTGCTTTTTAGTTGTGAACATGTTCAGAGCAACATGGAAATAGCTGCACATTTATTCAGAGAAACGAGACAAAAACTTCCTGGGTCTCAAAAGCAGCACCAGAATGGACATTAGAGAAGTAGTTCTGCACCCTGTGCTGCTGAACCAGTCTCACCCACGCCCTCAATGTGACTGTCACAGTTTGGACAGCTTGGCAACACGGGAAAGCTGGAAAAAGCCCCTTGTTTCCTTCACCAGCACTGTGCACATCATAACCTGCCCCTCCAGTGCCGTGATGGGCCCAGTGTAGTACAAACCACCTAAAAAAGCCGAGAAATACAGATGGTCTACACTTAATAATTTGATCTGTGAAAAGCAACCCAAGTTTCGATCTCACCTTTCTAAGTATTTGCTTCCCAGTGACAGGTTACTGAAGCAAGCTGCATGCCCCGAGCGCGGCCGCCCTGCTCCCAACACCTCCCTGACCCTCCCATCACATCCCAAAGCTGCACCTCTGTAACCCAGGAGCTCTTCCCACTCCTTCTTTCCATGACCGGCACACAGTGCAGGGCCAGCCTTACAACAGGGATCTTTCTCCGTGAGCAGCGAGGTAGTTTGTTTCTGCGTCAGCCCTTGCCTGCGCAGCGGTGGTTTCCAGATGGAGGGTACCATCATTTGTTTGTCCCCATCCCATGGTGTAAACCATACACTGGATGGAGTCATGCACAATGAACTGGCGACTCTGTGCATCCTAAAACATCTGCGGTCAGATCTTGTTTGGTTTTCTTACCTCTCAATTCAAAAGAAAGCAGTAATATCGTTGATACTGAGAGATTTTCATATTCACTGCAAAAGGCTCAATGCAAACATTTTCCTGACATGCTGACGTTTCTGAACTATTCACAGAAACTGTGGATGCTCGTTACATCTTAGCCACACCGCTAGAAATATACACTAACCCAAATGACTCACAACAGTGCAAAGTTTTGTTCTGCCACAGAAAAGTCCGGTTAACAGGTATGTACTGACGCAAGGTAAACCCTGGAAATTGTACTCACTTCCCAGTTTGATTTTTTTCCCTCTCTCTTGCTGCCTTTCAATTACTGCAGTACATTATCCCCAGAGATTGTGAGCTGCCTCAGGGTGCCGTGCCCTGCCCTGTTGGAGTGATGTACTGCGATGGCACCGCTGCTAACATGTAGTTTGCCTTCTTGCCTCTTCCACCGACTGGATTGCATATAAAAGCACAGCGAGGAGTTGACTCAGCTATCACTGTCCAAGTCTCCAGCAGCCCTCTGTCCCCTTTCCCAGAGGGCAGTCACATCACAATCCTGGCTCCTGCTCCTGGCTGTTTTGCAGACAGGTGTTCGTACAACAGGTCACATTCCCCACCTTGGCTGCTTTACATCTCCTCAGCTGGGATTGTTTGCAACTCAGAAGAGTGTGATTATGACAGGAAGCCCAGACCAACTTTCCTTTCCTCCTGAGCTGGTAGGAAAAGGCAATGGGTGACCAGTGGCAGCGGGAGGGGGAACAAGCTTCCCATTCCCCTCCCAACAGACCCTTCCCCAGAACAGTGGCTGCACAGAAACCCTGCCTTGGCGTGGCTGGGGGTGGAACAACCTCACCAGAGCTGGGAGGCATCACACCCCACCAGCTTTAACTCTTTATGCACCTCAGACACCCAGAGCATCTTTCCTTGCGCAGGTCTGCACCCACAGCAGGAGGAGGAAGGCACCAGGTGCCCAAGGACTACAATTAAAAGCTCGACCGCCCCTTTCACACCCAGATGGTGCAAAATGAACCCAACAACGCGATTACAGGCACTGCATCGCATCCCTGCTGCCAGCACCTGCTGCCCAGAATTAAATCCCTCATTATCACCCCCAAATCCGGGAGCTCAGGGGAAGCACAGAGCACAGGAATATTCAAAAACCTTCTGCCTTCAAAACAACAAAACACCAGGATTTTGCTTTAACATATTTTTAAAAAAGAAACAGCCCTCACTGGTGTTTCTTTGTTCAAGATCAGATTACTTACCTGTGGCAGGCTGTAGAAGCAACACCTAGTTCCCAAGCCTCTCCTCTCCAGGGAAGCCAGCCAGGTGCGACGATGCCCACAGGTTCAGTCGCTCCACCATGGGGCAATCCCTTCTGAGGATAACCTGCTCTCACCTGAGGATAACCTGCTCACCCCATCGGCAGAGCGTGGAAAAGGACAGGTCGACTGTGGATTAGTATTCGTGACGGGCAGCAGCGAGGCACGGTCCCCAGGTGCTGAGATTCAGCCTCATCCCCACGGATGATGACCACGGCTCGATGAGTCACGCCACCCTATGGATGCTATAGGAGATGTCTGGCTGGGAACAGCACAGCCTGGCGCGGGTGGGCAGCCGGCTGCTTGCTGGCAGGGTTGTAAAGCTCGCAGCTCTGGCCTCTCTCCCGCACAACTGGCAGAGCGGGCGAAAAACACCCTACGCACCTTCCCCCTCCCCTGCTCCCTCCCCTCCACACTGCTGCCTGGCTGCTTCAGCGGCTGCATCGCCTATACATCCATAACAAAAAAGAACAGGAATGATTTTTGAAAGCCAAAGGAAAGTCCAGGACACATCAAACATCACAGATACTGAAAGGCTAGGCAATAGCCTCTCCTAAATTCACATAAAGGATTAAAAAAACCAGCTTCCTCTCTGAGGGAAGAGAAAAAAGCTGGAAAGTGTGAAAGATTTAAGGTATAGGAGCTAACCAACTTTATAAAGTCGCCTGCACTAAATGGAAAAGATGCAGCGCCAGAGTACAGGTCACTCTCAGTACAACCACCAAGTTAAATTAGTCCCTGAATAAAAGAATGTTTACACAGCTAACAAAATGTTTCCATGTGTACCAAGGTAGAAGATGAAAGGAAAAAAAAAGAAAGAAAGAAAAAGGGACCCCACTTTTGTGCAAGGCACCCCTACCTCTCTTTTCTAGTTTATCACCAGAAATGATGCTGAATAGTCCAAGAAAAACTCCCAGCACCTGGTAGCTTCATTTTACGCAACATAAATAATGGAATAAAATTATTCTAAGTTATTTTAGAATAGCTCAGTGTTAACATATGGAGTCAGACCACTTTGTTACGGGAGGTTACATAATAGATACTATTTTATAATAATAAAAAAGTCTTTCTAAGAAAACTTCCTATGTCTAAATACTGACCATCTCTTCTTTGCTTGGTTCTCTGAGCAAAATGGGCTTCTTTGCTTATTAGTACACAACAGTATATTAAAATCCATAAAATGCTCTTTTTCTTGTCCAGCCTCTTTGTGAAGCAGTTTGTCATATTTAAAATATCACGTAAACACAAAGATTACACTCACTTTAGAATAACAGCAGCTTTCAGCAGAGTGGATTATTGCATTAGAGCGAGTTTCCTGGAACCGCTTTTATCATTTACTGCAGGATGCAGACATATCTGCCATTTCTCTCATCTGACTTGTAAGAGGATTTTTCCAAGACCTGTGGTACTGCTTTCTTTGAAGTGATTTTTCTCCAGTTCCCTCCTGGATCCACTAGAAACTACTCAGGAAAAATGTATGTATTTTGCTAAAATGAGGACTCTGCCTCTCACCCCTCCTTCCCCAAAAAAGACAGTTAAAAAACAGTCAAAGGTGTCATTTTGAAAACCACGACTGCAGCAGCTACATCTGGAAAACAGCAAAGCTGTGCCAAGTCAAGAACAATATGCTTCTGATTCATACTTTTCTTTACAATGACATCAGTACCATTTCTGAAGTCAGATTTTACACCGATCAACATTTTGAACTGGACACCCGGTAGCTTATATGTTGGTCTCCACTTTCTTTCCTGTCATTTCCACTGCATATTTAGCGGACCAAGTAAAATTATTCAGTTTTCATATGGACAGTTGTGTGATTCATCACCCTAAGTATCAGCACAGTCTGGGATATCTGAGAATGTTTTCCGGGCTTTTATTTTTTGTTCACTTGTTACTATTAATTACTTCAACAACGACTATTTAGCAGCCTCCTGGGGAGCATCTGCATGACAGCTGCTCATCACGCTTACCACCACAACCAGACTGGACTGATTGATGTCACCACTCCAGCACAGCTGGTGGCCGCCTGCAGCCAGACCAACAGCCAACCCCATAAGCAATGAATGTGGGGAGACAGCAACCACAGCTTCCCCGACTGCTTCGTCAAGCATGGCTCTGTTGCCTGACCTCCACCTTCGGCTTCAGTGAATGTAAATCCCCAGTTGCCCGCCAGCTCTCTCTGGCAATGCCTTGTTACCACCAAAACCAGCCTCCCAAGCTGCACCTACAGAGCAGAACACTTTTGGAGAGAAGCACAGACACATGGAGACCTACGATGAAGATCAAAGAGGCAGTCTCAAGTCATCAGTTGGACATCACTAGTCTCCTTGTATGAATACAACTGGTTTTCTTCCCCTCCTACTTACCTCTTTGCCATGTAGCCCTGACCCCTCTTATCCACTAGGCCAACTTTCTGCATAACATTATTTGATTTTTTAAATTTGGCTTACATTATTGAAGTTTCACAACTTTATTACTCTCCCCACCCTCTCTTTCAACACCTGCATGCACACACACGTCAAAACTATTCAATACCAATGAGTTCAGCTCTCAGCAAGCCCTCGCCAGCTGAGCGCTATTTACATGACAAAACAATATCTATTGTTTGATAGGGGACAGTGCCTATGTGCAAACACACATGCATGAGATATCTCGGTCCCATTTGCATAAAACCAGTTAGGAGGTCTTTCCAGCTCACTGCTGTTTAACAGAAGTGCTTGAGCCCAACCTTGGGAAAAAAGCAGGCATGCGGCTGTGCTTGTGAGAGCAGGTTTTTACGTTACGTTCACGCACAGTGGGGCTTCTGTATGGCGAAATGTCCCTCACCATCATCCTCTGCCATTCAGTTTGAGGACCCCACGGCCCCCGTGTTGGTGTGGCAGCACAGAGGTCTCCTCATCGTCACATTTGCTCTGAACCCTCCTCCCTGCCAGCACAGCCAAGCCCACACTCAGCCAGCACTTAATGGCAACTCAGGGAAACGTTGCAAAACACACACTGAAAATTTCAAGAAAAAAATTAGTTCCTGTGTTTACAGATTTTTTTAAGGCCAGAAAACACCACTATGATAATCTAATGCCAGCTGGCACCAAGCCACAAACTTCTGTGTGAGCTAGATCCTATCTTTTATAAACACGAGTAAAGATGTACAGCCAGGCAGCACTCAGAAAATGCTCTGACAGAGCAAGGAAGAAGAAAACACACATTTACCAGCTTCAAAATATTGTCCAGCTGACAAAAGAGCATTGGAGATGTTTGTCCTCTTCAAGAGGAACAGAACTTAGGAGCTGCCAGCAGTGATGACACAGTCCCTCCTGTACCATCACAGCTGATGACTTAGGAGAGCACTGGGAGATGCAGTGAGGTGGCTGGACCCCAGTTCAGCACTGAATCACAGAGACACCACGAGTACCTGAGATGTTACGGCATTAGCACAATACTCCTCGATATCAAGGGAACAATAGCACAATACTCCTCGACTTTTTACAAGGGCATGTAGCGACAGGACTAGGCATAATGGATTTAAACTCGAAGAGGGCAGATTTAGATTGGATATTAGGAGGAAATTTTTTTACTGTGAGGGTGGTGAGGCACTGGAACAGGTTGCCCAGAGAAGCTGTGGATGCCCCATCCCTGGAGGGGTTCAAGGCCAGGCTGGATGAGGCTTTGAGCAACCTGGGCTAGTGGAGGGTGTCCCTGCCTGTGGCAGGGGGTTGGAACTAGATGATCTTTAAGGTCCCTTCCAACCCAAACCATTCTATGATTCTATGATTCTATCACTAGGCATCTGACATGATGCAAGAGTCTGGCAGGCGGTGTGTCAATTAAAAGCCTAATGAGACTCAAACTGGAAGTCAGTGGATAAAATCCTAGGGATAAAGTGGCCACAGGAGAAGAGAGATCTATTCAGACAAACACGGGTGGAAATGCTGAGTATGTCCACTGTAACCCACAAAGCTGTGCGTGCCTCAGTTATGGTGCACACACCATTGAGAGAACGTAATTTTTCCAGTTGTGTCCCATCACAGAGTACTGCAACAGCAAGAGGAAGCACAAATATCCAGGGATCTGGCACACCCTAGAAAACAGGCAAGTGAGAGAAACCAAAGAGCAAGTGGGAGGCAAACGCGGAGGTCGCACACCACCGCATAGGACATGGTATTGCCCCACTGGTCAGCACAGCTGGGACAGTAATTTGCACTTCCTAAACCCATGCACTGACCCCCCAGCGCTGCTGGCCTGAGCAGACTTTAAGAGCCCTGAAAACGGTCTCCAAATACTGGGAAGCAACTTAAAAGCATCTCTGAGGAAATCCTAGTAAGGAGAGAGTCCAGCTTTCAGTGACCACAAAGCTTGCTGGAAAAGCGTGTGTTTAGGGACTTCATCCTACCCTACCCATGAGTTTCGGTGCAAAGTAGCAAGGACACTCTGATGCTGTACACAAACCCTCCATGCTGCACACTTCTCATGGTGCTCAGTGTTTTGGGTTACAAGGCAGCAGGTGAAGGGGATGAAGCTTTTCTCTTTGGACCACAGGCTCAATTCTGCACCACGTTTGGCCAGCTACCACAGCTGCTGTTTCATGGCTGTGCAGGATCCTTTGCGACACCCACAGAAGTTCTCTACTCCGCTTCTAGTGCAAAGATGTTCGTATATGACCGAAAAATTGAAACACATATTAAAGAATACAGCAGTCCCAGTAAATCGACTGGACTTCCACCTCATTTCAAGGCCAGGCTGGATGAGGCTTTGAGCAACCTGGTCTAGTGGGAGGTGTCCCTGCCCACAGCAGGGGGTTGGAACTAGATGATCTTTAAGGTCCTTTCCAACCCAAACCATTCTATGATTCTATGATTTCTTACATGTGGAGGCATATAATGGTACAGAAACAAGAACAATAAATGGAGATTTCAATACTGTCAGTGTTGTACCCCAGAAAATTACTACAATCACTTCTTTCCCCCACAAAATATGCCATTTTATCAAAATGATGCCTAATCTTTTTCTAGTATGTTAACAAACATAACGAAGCACGGAGGATCACTGCCCGTGGATGGGGATCCCTGTTCCCCTCCCTTCTTTCACTTCCTTCATTGCTTTCTATTCTAGATAAAACACATGTAAGTGTTTTTACCCCTTCCGTCTAGATCACTTTCTGCAGCTCTCTGTTCATCCTCTGCTTTATTTCTTTTGAGGCTCGATACTCAAAACCACACAATATTTGCAGAGGCCTCTTGATGTGAGCAGCCCTAAAGGCAACCTGATTGCAAAGGGAGAAATACTAAACAGAAGATGTCTGCTGAAATACCAACAGAGAAAATGCCTGCTGGCCTGTGAGCCTGAGAACTGCCAGCCTGGGAACTGGCAGCATCCTTGAGAAGCACAGCTGGCATCTTTGAAGTCAGATGGATACCTAGAAACCGGAGGCATCCTGAGATACCGTTGATAAGTCCAAACACAAGGGACTGTAACAGCAACTTCTCTGAAAAGGTGAAAAATAGTCTGGAAAAAGGGGAAAACATCCTTAGAAAGTAAGGATAGTAACTTCCATTGGCTGCTCTAACTGCAAGAACAGGAAAACAGTTTGGAAAATAAAAATTGGTCTGAAAGAACAGAAATCATCATCATCTATTGGCTCTCCCAATGAAAAAAAAAATTAACAGCACCTATTGGCTGCTTGAAGGGGTCATGTCCTATGCCCTTCTTACATCTCTGTGCTATAGAAAGGACTTAATTTTTTACCAAAAATGGAGCTTTTCCCTCTGACAACTTCCATAGTTTTCCTTTTCCTGAACAGGTTAAGCTCCCTGCATGAACTTTCTACAAGATCTCCTAGACAAGCTCTTGGACCCTCGCTGGGGATGCCTGGCTGACTCCCAACTCTGTCACAAGCATCACCTCTGAAGTGAGACTTTGCCTGTTACTTTATTGGTCCCCCCCACGAGTCTACTTTTGGGATCAGTTTGGTTTGTCCTCCCACTTCTGGGATAGTTTGGCCCCCTCTGGGACTGGTTTGATGCACTTGTTATCAGTAATATGATAAACATACATATATATGCATGTAAGTAATCTACTGTAAATATATCTGCTGTTATATTATCAATAAGTTTACTAGGGATCAGTTTGTAGTAACCTGTAATATTATATATTGTTGCTGCTACTACTATGGATTGCTGCTGTTATTGATGGGTGCTCGTAATTTGTAATAGCTTGACATATATATATATATTTGCCATACTGATCACAGTTACAGTTGCTAGTGGTGAATTTTGTGTTATTTTTGGTAACCTTGATAACACAGAGATGTTTGTCAGATGAAGCCTCTGTTACAGAATCTTGCAAACGCACAGTCGCGATCTCCTTTCTCCTGTAGGCCAGGTAACCCTTCAGGTCATGACAACTCCCCAGTTAATAATTCCTTCTGGTCTCCTCAACAGCACCATTTCTGCATCACAGAGCCCTGCAGCCAGGTTTGCCTTTCCTTGCAACTGCATCAGACAGGTCAAATTAACTTCTCAGCCCACTCCAAACCCTCAGACTTGTTTCTGCAGCCTAATCAGTCACTCCTTGCTTTTTAGGAAGCAGAGATCCATTCTTACAGTGAGCAAGTCTAGTGCGTGGCATTCACCTCTGCAGAGTTTAATCTTCTTGATTTCAGACCCAGTGGGTCCAGTTCTCAGTGGGTTTCCTCTCCTGCTAAAGTTCGTGCATCTCCTCTCCCTCTCCCCTCCCACAGAGCTTACAGGTCCTTTCTGTCCCACCACTCCATCTGGGAACTAAGGTTTCTATTTTTCAGAGACAGGGGGCACCAAGAAAAACACATTTAAGTGAGCGTGAGGAGCCCAATGGGCCTATTTTAACACCCATTTCTGTGTAGTTACACAAGCAGGAGGGACAGAAGTAGTAGTGGCTTGCAAAGCCAAAACCCACAAACATTTCAAGCAGCAACAGAGAGAGTATCTGCTTGGAAACCCCTTTTTATTGTGTTAAAGGAGCGTTACATCCTATTTTACAAATGCTGCAGTCCTCTCAGGACTAAAGTAATTCATCACTTTTATTAGTAGCACGCCACAACTACTCAATCAGTCCAAAACATCTAGATAACTTAAGTCAAATCCTTGCAAAAAAAACCAAGTCTGGATGATAACTTTAAAAAAAAAAAAAACTAAATAGTGCATTTTGGAAAGTGTTCTATGGATCACAACAGATTTTTTTTCCTGCTTTACTGTACGATGCTATTAACCCTAAGGTCTTTTAATGCTGATGGCATAGATGATCTTGTTTCCATGTCAGCTTACCTGGGCGATAGGAGACAGCTGTGCAGGGATTATCTCAATGGAAAATCTCCGGCAAGAGAAGAAGTTACACTGGTGGGAGGACGTTAAGGAGCGAGGCTTTACAGGGAAAAAGACTCTCCTTAGACACTGACAGGCAGTATTTCTTCCCTGATAACTCAGGCACAGGCCTTGGTCTCCACCATGAAAGCTGAGGACCGCGAGACTGAAGCGCTGCAAAGGAGTGATGCCCACTGAGCTTTCACACTACTCCCTCCTCCTCCTCCTCCGCCCAAAATGAACTTGGTAGTACAAATAGTTGTTACTTCTTTTCCTGTTGAAACAACCTCAAGGGATGCTTCTTATGAGCTACAAAGGTGCATTCTTCCATACATAAAATACGTGTCCATTGGCTTCCACAACCCCTTTTAATCTGCACCTTCCTGAATCACGGCTTCCCATCCACATCTCTAGCTCACAATGCACGAGTGTAACTAGGAGGTCTGCTCCCCTGTGTTGCAGTGACCCCCTGAGATGCAAGGGTCCCTGGGCAGGTGCTGCTAAGTGTCAGGTATAACCTTCTCTCTACCCTCTGAAGCGAGCTCTCTAGCTTACCAAGAGAAACTCTTCCTCTGCCAGAAAGGAGACTGAGTTACTCTGGTTATTTTGCATACTTTCAGACATCAATAATTGTGCTGTGGGAGAACAGAATTTTCTCTCTGTGTAGATGTCATCCTGCCTATCACTGTGTACAGTGTCCCTGATTTTAATGTTCATGTTAGGCAGTAAAATGAGCACTGAGTATCTTCAGGGTTTGGCCCCTTCATGTACAACATCCATCAAGGACAATATATATAGAACAAATAGTGAAGGATATGTAGGTATTACCTGTTTCATAAATCTATTTTGCAATTCACGAAAAATCAATCACTATAGGCTAAATATATTTTCCTCAGAGAGAACCATAAATCAATTCAGAAGCTTTCTGCAGATGTCTTGATTTCTCATCCAGCTGCTACACCTGAAGGGGCTGCACTGGAGAAAGCTGATGTCACTGCTTCGAGTGGTCGGGCACTCTCTTAAATGGGTCCAGAAAACTGCGTAATTACCAGTACCTTTTAAAAATATCACAGCTACCTCACTATGAACCACCTTCAGAATCTCTAGGTCTGTCTAGCAGCCGAACTTCAGTATTAGACAGATGAAGACTTTCACCACTGAGAGGAAACACATCTTAAAACAAGCTTAACTGCACAATTAATTTGTCATGTAAAACGCTGATGCCAGTGATACTGTGCTATTCCTATTGCAGTAAATGTAATAGATCTAACATATCTGCTCCACTTCAGTGATAATTAGTTTAAGTAGGGCCATTACAAATTTATTAATCAGGTGCCCTGATTGCATATATGATCTATGAAAGCCAGTTTTAACTATCTTCACCACCTGACCCAACACTGTAACACACAAGCATCACCAGGGTAATATTTCTTAAATACCGAGCCACATTTTTAGTATTTTCTGGGGGCCTGCTATTGAGCAGATGTTTAGTACCCTTGCCAGGAGCCCCGTACAACCTTGTGGTAATTCCCAAGAAGGCTGGCAACAGTTTGTGAGGGACAGCCAGCCAGTTCTACCTAGCTCACAAAATCACAGATTGGCTGAGGTTGGCAGGGATCTTTGGAGATCATCTGGTCAAACCCTCCTCCTCAAGCAGGGCCATCTAGAGGCAGTTGCCCAGGACCATGCCCAGATGGCTTTTAAATATCTGCAAGGATGGAGACTGCACAACCTCCCTCAGCAACCGAGCCAGTGCTCTGTCACCCTTACAGTGAAAAAGTGTTTCCTGGTATTTCGAGGGAACCTCCTGTGTTTCAGTTTGTGCCTACTGCCTCTGGTCCCGTCACTGGGCACCGCTGAAAAGAGACTGGCTCTGTCCTCTTTGGACCTTCCCTTCAGATATTGCTGCACATTGATGAGATCTCTCTAAGCCTTCTCTTATCCAGGCTGAACAGTCCCAGCTCTCTCAGCCTTTGCTCATAGGAGAGATATTCCAGTCCCTTCATGGCCCTTTGCTGGAAAATTTATTAAGCTGTAGTCACTTGAAGCCACAGAATGAACCACATGTTTAAAACTGCACACCTGCTCTTTGGGTTAAGGTTTACACCATGAGAAGAGTAAATGACTTCTTTATCCAGAGAACGTGGAAGTCTATAAAACAGCAGGGTATGCAGAATAGTTTACACAGCAAACAGATTAATTCATTACACTTGTAATCTAAATAGTTTCTTTTGGAAGGAGATCAGGAAACCTAGAGATTTCCACCAGAGGGACTCAAACAGCAGGACAGCATCCCTAGCGCAGGCATGCTCCTGCACACCACCACCCTGGAGCACGCTCGTGTTTTTTCTCAGCACTACCTGCATTTTTGTCTACTGTTTCCTTGCTAGCTGCTTGGTTGCCTTCTGCTTCTTTTCACATATACAGAACTCCAAAACCAATAACCAGACCATGCCCACCACCCAACACGGCCAGGCTGTGCTCAGCCCTGTACGCTGCATGTTTTGATCAGTCTCATACATTCCCTGCCCCACGTATTCTACACAGCTTCAGTGAAATTTGAAACATCTTCACAAAAGGATTAAAAGCTAGAAACCATCAGAATTCCTCTG
The DNA here is from genome assembly GCA_011057875.1 of Pterocles orientalis. NCBI lineage: Eukaryota > Metazoa > Chordata > Aves > Pterocliformes > Pteroclidae > Pterocles > Pterocles orientalis. The sequence continues at coordinate 232,219 of WKFP01014356.1, read as the reverse complement.
TCATCCACCTAAAAACCAGAGCTGTATTTTCATATTTTAGAGGTTGTATGGCATGGAATACACTTTTAAGACATGAGTTCATGTGCAAGTTTTACCATAGAGCTGCAATTCACAGTAACAGTTCAAAAATTATCATTATATTACATGATGCTCCTCCCGAGACAGTCATTGACAACCGAAGCCAAATCTGAGATTCATGAGAACAAAATTAAAAAACAAGCTGATCGTGAGGAAGTGTTTGGCACCACCTCCGCTCTGTCTGCTCTGACAGATGACTGAACACAAATTTACAGGACTCCAAAAGTCAGAGGCTTTCTGGACAGCACTGTGACACCAGATGTACAGAAAAAGGATCACTGGGCAGTGCAGACATCTGCCACTGACTTACTCAGCTGGGCTCCCTTTATGGTCAACAAAGGACATGATTCACCTCATCCAAAAGTGTATTTCAATTGTCAAATGAATCACACTCTAAAATTACTTACCTCATTAAGCATCAACTCGGATGCTGCACTATACAGATCCAAAGTCAGATGAAAGGAATCCTATCCCCAGTATCTGTGAGAAACACTCCGCTCTCTGCAATTCTGCAATTCGCTAGAGGACTTTATCTGCCTGATTTCACCATGACATCTCCCGCCAATGGTAAATCACTGTGATTTATTTAAAATTAAAACACAACGACTGGAAAAGAAATACAAAAAACAGCTGATGCAGAAAGTATCAGCAAATCTCAGTAACGACTTGCCTTCTTCACAGACTTTAGAAATCACACCACACTCTCATGTTTTATTTTCTAAGCCCTAAGCCGCTTCTGGCGATGATCCCACAAGCCCGGCTCATCCTCCAGCATCAAGACTGCCTTATTTCCCAGAAACACTAAAACAGCTTAGCCCGTGGAAAGCCCCTCCTTGTGCAGAGAATGGGGCTTTCTAAGGGGGACAGTCTCTGACTTTCTCTTTCAAAACCCAATCAGCATCACAAACCTTGTTCCAGCAGGTGCACAGTGCACTACTGCAACATGCTGTACACAACCAGGTCAGCAAAAAAAATATATGACATCAAACACATACCTTATTTCAAACAGTCACAGAGTCCCCTAGATGCAACTCACCCTCATGTGAAGTAGGCTAACTGGGAAAAAGCTAAGTTATTTCTTCTCTCTGTGTATATCACATTTACATGTATGCACAAGCATGTATATATATGTGACAGACCTGCGGCTCATTTCTGTATCGATCAGCAATTTAACAGTTAAAGATTTACATCCTTCAGTTATTGACTCCAAAAAACACCTCTCCACTTCCCTGTCCACTCACATACATTTTCTACATGTAGCTGAGAGGATGAAAGCACTATTTTACACATGCATACCTACATATGGATGCACATACATACAAGTGCATAAAAATACAAATCTCATTTCTAAGGAACTATGTGCATTCTTACAAAGTGTTTGGGCTTTTACCATTGAGAACTTCAGAGGTTAAAGATTTTAAGGAACTATTTATCCAGACTTTGGTCCTTCATCTTCCTCTCCATCCAGCACTACAGTCCTGGTTTGCATATCAGGGAAGTAAGTGGCAGGCACACTGTATGCATACTCATGTAAGTTGTCAAAAACACAGTTTTCCACAAAAAGTGTTACAGGCTTCATCAACCTGAAAATCCAGTATCTCACAATGCTTTCCTGTACCTGAACTTCTATCCTGCTTAAGCATTCATATAGCTGTGATTCCTTTTTAAGTAGAAAATGGAATAAATAAAACAAGTAAGCCCAATCTATGTTTCTAACAACATATTGCTCAGTACCCCATTGCTTTAATTATGGGACTTTTAGTAAAGATTGGTTTGGCGTTTTTTTCTTTCAGGTGTATAAGAATTGTAGGCGCCTTGATATGTCAAGCGAGACTGTTTCATTTTAACATATTTGCCATTAAGATAGACTCAGAAGACCCACAGCTTGCTTTCACTCAAGGTTCAGGAAACAGCATTGCTGTACCACACATAGAAAGTTAAATAACCCGTACATATGTCAGACAAATATCCCAGCCTGTCAAGCACTGCCCTAAAGGAAACTCCCCAGGCTGCTGAGGGAAACCAGTCCCTGAATCTCATCTCCCAGCTATGGCTAGACAGAGGACAGGTGATGAGTCTCAAGGGATGTGCTCCACAGGCAGACCTCGTTCAGCTGTGGAAATATAGGAGTAGTGTCCAGGTTCAAATGCATGGGCAAAGCCTGGTCACTGGAGTCACCTCCTTCCAACCTCCTCAGCTGCCTCTTCCCATACTCTGCAGCATCCCACTCAGGATGTGATCCTCCTACAAGTTCACCTCTTAAAGGCTAAAGTTACAACCTACACACAGTCATTCACTGTTCAAAATTAAAAGGCAATTGTAATTCAGTAGGAAAACAGCAAGCATCCTGAAGATGTTCTCTGCCATTGGAAACTCCTGTTGTCCATCTGTGTTCGGGAGAAGGCAGGTCTGGCTTCTGTCCTCTTCATTCCTGCACAGCTCCCCTGCTAGAGCACATGAACATGGCCCACAAAACAGGACATCTTTCCTGATACAGCTGTCCAGGTATTTTCCTACGCAGCCTTCACATCAGCCCCAAGAGCTGGTCCCACCCAAGTGATCTTTTCCCTGACAAAGCAGTCCTCCTTCCTAGAGCCAGCCTCCTGCTTAGAGAAACTCCATTGCAATAGGACACTTGACACTTCACTAGCCTTGAGCCACTGGTCCTTAGAATGGCAGTTCAGCAGGGGTGTACATGGACAGCAGAGCCGGTGAGGAAACACATACTCCAAAGGACACAGCAGTGGGCTATAAACACCATAAGACAGCATGACAGGTAAAACTCCCAGCTCTTCTCACTCCCTATTTACCCAGGAACTTTAATGCATTTCCAAATGCATTTCTGCATGGCATTAATTTTATGCATTTTAGACAAAAAAAATTAAAAAGTCAGATTTGCTTTTTACTTACTCTTAAGGATCTACGGTTTGCTTTTTTTCTGATGAACATTTTACAGCTGTGTCTTGCAGGGCAACCTCTGGATGGGGACAACAGGGATGACAGCTTCAGTATTTTCCTGTGATGGCAGCGAGTCTCTGCACCACGGTATGGAACACTGCTCCTGCATGAGGAGAAACACACCATAAATGGTGCATCAAAGCAGACCGAGGAGTACAGAAATTTAACAGCATTCGGCTGCCTGAATACACCTGAGCAAACCCAGCCATTTCCTCCTGAGGTCTTCACACCCACTTCCTGCTATGAACAAAACAAGTTCAAACCATGGCTTGCCAGCCTGGTTCCCACTGACTGATCTGAAAATGGAAAGCAGCGAGCGCTGCACAATTATATGAACAAGGAAAATGAGATAGAGACCTTCGTATCTTCCCCAAAATTATACGAAAAATCAATAAAATCAGGAAAAGGAGTTGTTCTGCTTCTCTCTTTAGTACCTTCCCCATCACATCTCGCTGTCACCCCAGCCCAGGTATCTTGTTTCGGCCACAGCAGCTAGGTGGACATGAGTGAGCAGATTTTTTTCTGGCTATGGGAACTTATTATTCGCTAAGGTTTCCATTCTCAGCCTGTGATCCCTCTCTTGTTCACTTTACAGTAATACTCCTACTAGCTCCCCTTTCTCTTCCAGGTTAATTTGTCACCATAACTGTCACTACATCCTTTCTGAAGCCAGCATATCCCCTCTAAACTCCAGACAGACTACTACGTTAGCAGTATTTGTGAGCACATGAGAAGACTTACAGGCTTGCACTGCCAGAACAAGCAGGTCTCTACTATTTCTGGGTCATAAATTCAACCCTCGAGGCACGCAGGGGTGGAAGGGCTGGGGGCTTGTGGTCGTTTCCTTTCCGAAGGTAAAATGGCAGCTCTGTACATCTGTAGAAAAGCAAATTGAAGAAGCTTCCCCAGGACGCAGAGGCAGAGCCAGCAGCTGCCACTTTAAAGGAGATGTTAAAATCCCTGTGGTAGAGGAAAGGATCTGCCAGGGACTGGGCTGCCGGTAAAACAGAACAAGCCATAAAAGTAAACTATGTGCTCAGTTACAGCCTCTAAACGGCAACAACCACACTGGGGAGAAAAGTGACTCCCTCCTCTCTCTGAACCCCCTGACACGCAACAGAAACACAGTTTAACAACTACAAGCTTCCCTGCCCCACTTGTACACCCAGCAAAGATAAGAAATATTTAATATGAAAACTGCTAGCAAACGGGGGGAGTATTCTAGCAAAGCATTACTCCATGCTTGCCCACTTCTTGCATGCTTCACTAGGTACTTGCTTCAGGCCAGTGCTGGGGGACGGACCTGTGGACCAGCCACGTTTCACCATTCTCATGCACAGGTGAGAGAAAGGCTGCAAAAGAGCATACGACCTCAATGCTGACCACACGGTTCAGAAAATTCACATGCATCTCATAAAAAGTTAATACCTGTGTAGGATTGTCTTTTTTCTCTTTTTTTTTTTTTTTTAAAGCATGATGCCTTTTCAAATGAACCTTTTTCGTAAACGAAACTGGAGCAGCAGCCATCTCCTCAGTCATCTCCTCCCCTTCTCATTAGAGAGGGCACCAAGTCTGCCTCGGAGTTCCTGGCTCCACGGGCTAGAAATGAACCCTCCGGCCTCAGCGCAATGTCACTGCTTGTTCACCGGTGTTCACAAATGATGCAAGTCACTTGGCCTGCTTGAACTTTTGAGAACTGCAGACAGAACACTGCTAAGAATAACTAATCTCTCTTGATCTCTGAAGCAGAAATCATTGCCGAAATGCCAGTTCAGTGACTTCAGTTAGAATATGCTGTTGGAAGACCTTACCGTCCCCTGTTCCCTACTAATTAACATCTCTGGATAATTCAGCTGCTTTTCCTACCCTTTTTCGTAAGGCACTTAGATCAGAAGATGTGTTTATGTGCCAAAAAGTGATAATACAGAAAGCCATTAGAAAACTAACCCCCAGTTATGTCTGTGACTTGACTTTTTTGTACTGTTTTGCTGACTATGTTGTCAATGACAATGTCATTGTCTTGCAAACACACCTTGCTGTTTCATTTTAATTAGAAACATCAATTGAAATATACAGAACTAAATAAATAAACTATTTAAAATACAGGTAGACTATTAACAGCCATGCTCATGATGATGTGCAAAAAGATGTGTCCTACAGTTTGAACCACAGAAATGGAAATCAGAGAGAGATCTCCAGAGTTCATCTAATCCCTTCTTACAGCTTCCACCACAGCTATGCTTACCACAGTTTCTCTGGGTTTTTTTTTTTCCCCAGTCTCACAGCATCAAAGGCAAAACTTTAAACTGCCTTATTTGGAAATCATTCATCCTTTCTCAAAATTCTTATCATTCCAATAGGATATTAACACCACTTCCCTCAAGTCTGTCGAAATTAAGCCCCTTTATTCCACTGCTCCGTTCCTTCCTTCTCTAAATATCACAAATGCTTTTTTAAAGAAAAAAATGGGAAAAAAACCCCTTACCGGTATTACTTAAAATAGAATAAAATAGCTATGTACCTCTCTTGCCTTCCTCACGTTCCTCTCTTGGATGAAAATTTTTTACCAGTATACTCCGAGATGCATGTTGGGCATTTATTTTCTTAATAGGAAATGAGAAAGTCTTTTGTGACTATCAAGAACCTTTACTATCATTAACAAACTCAGGTAGAAGCCTGATTATTCTTTTTTTTTCTTTTTTTAAGGTGGACTGAAGACCCAGCAGCTCTTTAAAATATCAATAAGCAGTTTCAATGCGATGCTTCAAACTCCTTTCTCAAGTTTCTTCTTCAACTGTTATTTCATAGAATGGCCTGGGTTGCAAAGGACCACAGTGATCATCTAGTTTCAACCCCCCCGCCATATGCAGGGCTGCCAACCACTAAACTTACACTACGTCTTCCAAGTGCAAAGGTACTCTGAGAACACTTGTTTCAGGAATAGTGGTCAGAATACATGTACATTATAGTTTCCCCCGCCACGACCCAGACATTTCTACTGAGGCAGATTTCTCCATTTGGCAACCCCTAACTTTGAACACCATCAGAAGGTACTACTGTTCAATTAACTTCCATTTTTTGTGGTTACTTCTTGGATGAAGACACATACTAATTCTACTTAGGAATAAATTATGTACCCTGAAAACAGGTTCCCAAAATGTCTCAGCAGGTGTACAAGGCACATAGGTTATGTGCTGTTGCAAATGCATTTGGGAACTGGAAAACTAGCAGGTTCAGTTTTAAAAAAAAAAAAAAAACAAAACACACCACCACAAACAACCAACAAACAAACCAGAAACATGGTTAGCATATGTGTATGCTATCCTCACCTCTGAACTGCTGCTACAAGTGTCAAACATTTCACTTGAGATTAAATATTGCATGCATCCAATGCACACAGAGTTCATTTGTACACTGTATGCACAAAGAAAAACATACTAAGCTGTACAAATCCATTTTTAGCCAAAAATATCACTTGTTATGCATCTTAAATATATTTTAGCCACATAAAGATTAGTTATTATATTGTATAAGAGCAGGATTGTCCCTCTATAGCATCACCAAATGCGTTCATATACTTGCATTCAGTTAATACAATGCAAGGCATCTACTTCACTACCTTTGAAATACAAATACGCTGAGCTGCACCATTCACCCGGTGTACTTGGCATAGTATTTTAAGTGATGTTAGAAAATATAATGAGTTATAAAGCAAAGACTGATGACTAGACAACATTAATACTGATACCGTAACTCTTACCCAAGCCCACCTAAACCCCTCTTTAACACATTTGTTTTACCTACTAAGGGTCCAAAATTTTTGGTCTGCCACACCAAATGAGCAATGCTCCCAAAAAGGCCAAATTATCTGAGAAGTGAGTTGCAATTAAAGCCTTCCACACAGCAGCCACAAGAACCAAACAGAAAATATACAGCAGATGCAGCAGCATTTTTTTTAACTGAACATTGGATTGATTATACAAACCCCTCCTATAGAAGGGAGGCAAAAGAGAGCTGTACGTTATCATGTATTCAAGGAATAGCACTCAGAAAGGGAAGTGTTTAGTCACTCATAGACAATCTTATATTATTAACCAAGTCTCTTCAAAAAGCAGAAACAGATGTTCTTATTTTCTTTGAGACATTTTTGCAAGTTCAACCCAGTGCACTGGGGACACATCCATCTCTGGATGCACACCCTGCAGAGCCGCACTGTTACACCTCACTGAGAGCTTTGCCCAAGATGATTTGCCTGTGCAAAACCGCGTAGAAAACAATGGTAGACCTTGCTGAGCTAGATTTAACATGGTGTACTGGATAGTTCTGAAGAGTATTCAATAACATGCATTATCAGGGCATGATATACTGAATTTATTTCAAGATGACTGGACTGGACTATTTGTGCAAAAAAGCTGGACTGGGTGACGTTGCAGCAGCCCTCAGTAATGCTGCTAAACTGGGAGCACAGGCAAAATCCCTTCTTGTGCCAGGGCACAACGGAGAGCCAGAGTCTGCCCAAAGACCCACTGTCACGGCTCATACTTGTTTTCATGCAGCAACACCCGGAGGGGTGAGATGGTAATTTGGTCTCTTTTGTTCATTCAGTTCTTAATCTCTCTGTTGAGACTGACAATGGGGGGAGACCATTAGTGTCAGCTCTGCTGGGACTTTCTGTTATTAAGGCTACTTAAGCTTTTCCAAGTAAATTGCATGTGTCAAACTAACATGACACAGTGATGGGCAAAAAAGCCATTACCCTTCTTATTGATCCACCTAGGAGCAAAGGGGAAGGGAAAAGACACAACCCTGGAGGCTTTGGCCAATTCTTTGCAGTTCCCTGTTCCTCCCATTCATTATACTCCTATTTTACACTATTTCCAGGCAATACATTAGCCATTCCCTCAATTTTTTCCATTTATCTGGAGGTTAATGACTAGGCATACGTGTCCCTCTCAAAGCCTTTCAACAGTCACCATGCTGTATACACCTCGCCTAACTTAAACTTTATAAAAGATTTGGTTTAGAAGAGTTTAATTTCCTTCTACAGTCAGTGGAGAAAGAGAAAGGGCTGTAATGCTGTCACAGGATGAGCGTCCCAGGTTCTTTCCGGCCCCCTTCTCTGACCACAAAGGGACCTCACCTCTAATTTTCATACACCTCTACTTAGGTGGTATGAACCCAAAACATAGCAACGAACCAGCCATCCATTAAAGAAAGTACTTTGCTATGTCAAGGCTTCCATCTTCTTACAGAGAGATAGAAATTGCTTGTAGACTGTCTTCTGAACCGTAATTATAGCCCTGAGCTCCCATCTGCAGGCTGCAGGATTCCCAGCACCTTTTAACCACTGTTCATTCATCCGTCATTTAGCATCTTTAAGCAGCAAAGGCATTCCTTGTGCCACTTTGAGTATATCTAATCTCACACATGTAAAACCTTAAGTAGAAAATAAGCATGATTCTTGACCCTTTTAAGTCACAGGGAATTGTTAACTTTGACGGGGTCTGGATTTTACCCCAGCTCCTGATACCCAGAGAGCTGTAAGGCTTGTTACTGTTCATATTTGCAAATGGATTTGAATCTTTAGAAATTTTTTTTGATCTCTAAATAGAAGATCTTTTTTGGATCGTGGAGCATTTAAACTGTGGATCTTCTCCATCTGTAACACAGCACAATGAAGAATTCTTTCTGCTGAGTATACTGTCTGCTGTTTAAAATCCATGCGTGTTCTTTGAAGTGAGAAGGATGACCAGCCTGCAATATAGCTCCAAAACACAAATTTTTAAAAGAACAGTTCTCAATTCAAACATGCTTTCAACTGAATTATGGCATTTCTCCATCGTGTCTTCCTCCCCCCTCTTTTGCTAGTTTCTTTATTGCTTTTCAGAAGGATATAAAATGAGAAAGGGAAGAAATACCAGAGGGGAAATTTAAGCACATACAAATTAAGTCAATTCAAAGTTATGGCTGCTAAAGGAACGTTAATTCAGCTAACTGCACAGTCACTGCAAAGCACACACATTAAAACCAGATACTGCTAATGGTCTGCGACGCACAGATACCAGAGAACTGTTACAGTTCTTGCAGGAAAACACACCTTTATACTCACGACAAACCTAACTAGCTGTGTCACTGTTTCATTAAGTACCATGACATTTTAGCTACTTGTTTCAAAGAGATTTATGCCCCTCCATCCAAAAGGGGCAAAAAGAGAGGCAAAGACGAACAAAGGGCTGTGGCGCAGTATGACCGTGGGAATGAGTTGCCCTCGACATTAGAACAGAAGAGCTCTTTAGGCAACAACCGAATGGCTAGCCTATGAAATGTCATTTACTCAGCTTCCTCTAAAACATGGGGAGTTTTAGGAGCACCATGTATATGAAGACAGAAGACAATCCAGATTAGGCACTTGATTTGGAGATTTTGAACATCCCTTTGGAGGAAACACCTCTCACTAGAAGAGAGTCCAAGGTAGACATGTTGGCTTAAGAGTCAAATACCCAAATTTGAATAGCTTGATGTTTCAGTAACACCCAAAAGACTTCACAAATGGACCTGCTTATCTTTCTCACACTCATTCTAAATCATCGTGTTTAAAATATATTAGCAAATACAGGAACTATTCTTACTCACCTAATATTAACTACAATGCACACTTTTCATACACGTATATGAAGGCACTAGATCAGTCCCACTTTTGTTTTGGATATTGTGACCCAAATAGGGGATCCAGCCTCAGTGGTGGTTCCCACTGTACTGCCACTACTGACTCATTTCCAGTCTTCCCGTAAGAGCTCCAGCTCAAAGGAGATGCACAGATGCATCTGGACAGGAAGGCAGGTCTGTCTGCAAGGACACTCGCTGTGCTTGCCAGGGCATACCTGCTCAGCCTCTGCCTGCGTGGGCATGTAATAGTTAATGCAGTAGTTAACATAGTAGTTAATCGTGACAAAAGATAACAGCAGGGAATTTCTGGAAGTGACCCCATAAACCAAAACCAGTGATTTAATAACAGGCAAAAAGGGCACTACGAAGATTGAAATGTCTATATATTTTTCACAAATTAAGGCCAAAAAAAAATTTGATTGGTAATCTTGGTTGTACTGAAAACAAGAAGGAAAAAAAGAAGTGTGTATATATATGCCCACGGATCTATCTATGCATGATATATCTCTTATTAGACACATCAAAATACATGAGATACTGTAATTGCTACCTGCCAAGGTCTGAGTGAATTACAGAAGGGACCATTCATTACAACACGCAGGAGGGAAATTATTTCCAAAAGCCAAAGAAACTTTACTTCCTTGCATTGCCTCAGAGCTGACAGTTCATTGGGGATGTCTTGGGAGAGAGTGGGCTCCCCTGACCCTGAAGGGTCCTGAGAGCAGTTGCTCCTGTCCCTGCAAGGTCTGTCCTTAACGCCTGGGATGCTTCATGTCTTACTTGGTTTCCAAGCAGTCCCACAGTGCATTATTCCCCACCCTGCAAGCCAGGAGAGGGGAGGAAGAGAACAAACCCACTGTGCAGAATCCCAGAAGATTGTATTTAGCCTAGTCTGATCCCATTCTCCATAATTTGGTCAACAAATAGCTTTGGCTCTGCTGGGAGTGAAGAGTGCATCTCTCGGTGTGCCTGATCCTGCTGTAAGTAAACCACTAATCCCCTTCTGAACTACTTGAGTCCTCCCCAAAGCAATTATTTTAGAAGATGGACAAAGACATGAGCCAGTCTGTATTATCAATGTCCAGACATATCCATAAGGCTCTTGGATCAACTCTCAGATATTTCTTTCGCACCCTTGCTGATAACCACCTAACGCACAGTCAGGGGCGCGGGGTTGCGCACTGGCTGCATCAGGCAGCCGGCACACAGAGCCCAGACTCGGTGCAAACAGTGACAGAGAGAAGAATTGTAGGAAAACATCACAAAAATAAGGAGCATTAGAGGTTCCTGATAAAACTACTGCATCTTGGGAGCTGCAAAGACAAGAACGTATGGTGCTCCACCTTCACTAGCACCAGGTTCTTAAGAAGGCAGACAAGAAATTTGGTTATAGATGCTATTCACTGAGCCCTGGCATCACCAGTGCAGAGTGCAGAAGGCTAAAGACAAAGTTCAGACCCCAACTTAAATTCTGTTTTCAAACTTTGGTCCTTTGGTGCAAAATAAAATCATAAGAAAAGGGAGCAAACAACTCAGCTACCAAAAGCTTGCCTAATTAACGGGAATTTGTTTGCTTCACATTTCTGGAATTCCTTTCTCTTTGGAAGACAATTGACTAAGAAATACTCCTTTCCTCAAAAAAGCACCCAAGCAGAATAAATAGAACAACTAATATAAACTGGCAGCTGTAAATTAATCTATATAGTAGGCAGTCCGGAAGGCTTTGTTCATCCCGACGGCTTTGTTGGCTACAAACCAGAGGAAACAAAAACAACCCCAAATATTCCTTCACATCTGCAAACTGCTCATTAAACAGCAGTGCTAATACTTAATCCCAACAGATGCTGGGATGAAACAAGCATCACAGTCTCAGCGCACTGAAGTGCTGTTGTGCCAAACAAGAACTGTTATCGCACTGGCACAATCATCTGAAAAACAAGCAGACGGGCACACAGACGTCCACGCATGCATGCACAAGCTAGCAAGCAAGGAAGTTGAGTTTGTCAACTGCCACCTAAAGTCCTTCCAAGGCTCTCATACTTTTTAAACCGGTATCATCTGAGCCTGTTACACACAGGTTACAAAGTTTATGTTCTGTTACTCCAAACGGACTTCTGTGCCCTCAATTCACACACACTCTTAATGCCAAATTTTGAGTGATTATACATATTTTTGTTATGTTTACTTTTGTGTTCTGAGTTTGCACAGTAAAACACCCTAATTTATAGTCTCTTTGGGAAGGAGAAAAAAAAATACAGCTGCTCTGTAAGAGCTAGTGTAGCACTACGTTATTAAGTGCTTTTTTCCCAAGCCTATCTCAAACAAGTTATTACATCTTAATCACTCTGACAACTATAGAAAAATGTTTACCAAAACCTCTCATGAACAGTTTTATAGCTGTTTGTTTAAGACTGAGCTGGGAATGAGAACAAAAACAAGGCTGATTCTAAATGTTTATTATATTCAGGTGATAATATTTTCCTCACAGATACATTACAAAAATGTATTGTTACATTCAGCACAAATGGAACAATATGTTCATTTGAAGCATCCAGATCTAAGCTCCTCCTGGATTCTTCAAAGGAAAGGCAATATCACTAAAAGCAATTCATTTTTTTTAACCTCTCTCTTGATTTACGGTGTCATATGGAGAAAAAAAAATCATATATAGCTGCTCATATTACACACTGCAGTATGCAAATATCACAGGTAAAAACAATCAAAATAAATCACAGTCCTCTCCTTCAGTGCCATTTAAATGTATTTCATCCAGGAAAGTAACCTCTAGCTCATTACTTGCAGAAGCAGCATCAGTAGGAGCCACAGCTCATTTGCCAGAGCTGCAAGAATGAAGCTCATCCTGTGCTGGAGACATACCTCCACAAACAAACTGAACAGGTCCTTATGGAAATACCCTCTTTATGAGGTCTGACTTTTGGTTTCTTGGTCGCCAGAGAAAGCTACCAGTTTCAGGTACCCACAGAACTTAATGTATTAAAAAAAAATAATATTGAAATGGAGTTATTAACCAGGTCAGTTCATATGGCAGTAGAATAAGTTTCTCAGGGAGGCACTGGGATGATGAAAGCTTTACTATGCTAAAACATTAAAAACAGAAGTAAAAGCAACCGAAAGACAAAGGAAGGCACTTATGGCCACCACCACCTTGTGATCTAGGGTGAATCCAGTACATATAGGAGGCAGTACACCACCAAAGCGGTGGACAGACAAGCATCTTTCATTGAGAAACCCCTCACACAGCACCTGCTCTTCAAGTACACTTGCCCCCATCCACATTCTTCATTTCACGTAAACTGAACTTGAACCGGAGTATTTTTTTTTCATCCTTACTTCTGTCAGGTACTTGATTCACAAAAGCGCAAGACGATCAAGGTTGAGCACAAAGAAAACACAGAACAGCAGTGAGCAGAGTGCTTTGCTTACACTCTGAGTAGACATTAAATAGCAGCAGTCTCTCAAACACATTACACAGGACTCTCAACATAAGTCCCTGACATCTATAGAGATGCAAGAGGCACGTACAAGCCTAAAATATTTCTATATGTTTCCTAATAACACTTTGTTTTACATTTCTCAGAAACAGACTCAAAGAGGAAAAATTTGTGTATTTCCACACCCTCACGAAATTCTCTGATAAGATCACTTGGCACTACACGAAGCCAGGGTTTATCTTCCCCACAGAACATCCAAAGAATATCAAGACAGGTTCCCCCAACTGACACAAGACTAATAAGACCCAGACTTGAGCTACTTTATTTCAAATACACTAAAATACTAGCCCCCACATGCATCCTCTCAAATAATTTTCTTTTCTGACCGAAGGACACTTAAGCTTACTTAGTACTCACGGAAGGAAAACACTGTCCCTTTCCTGCCAGCTTTACTCCTTTGCTGACAGCTCTCTCCTTTCTGCTCCCTCAGGCTAGGAAGTTTTTCCCAACTTACTGCTAGCTCAGTGTAACATTCAAATCTTTCCTCAAGTGGAATTTACTCAGAAATAAACTTATATATATTTATATATACATGTTTTTATTCACATTCCTTCTCACACTCTACATTATGGTTTATAAACATCTAAGGTGAGTTTTCCCTTTTGTCCTGTAACACCAGCTACACACTGGACCTGCTACCCTTGCTCCCGACGCCTTTGGCACCTACCCCTATAGCCAAGCTCTAGCCAGCTCCAAACCCTGCAGCCCAAGCTCCAGCAGCTCTGCTCCCTCTGCCTCAGGGTAAGGCAAGCCCTGGCCACACTGGTGTCACCACTAACACAGCATACACCCATCTCATCATCACCGAAGAAAGCTTCTGCTCCCCATCGAATCCTCTTCAGTATCAGCGGGACCTGAGATGTCTCTCCTTTGAGCTACTCCCCCTCTCTTTTCATGAGCAGTCCATCCACACTGCCCCTTGTCAAACCCTAACCCCAGGTGAACTGCTGCACATATTCACGCTGCCTGCATCTGGGAGGATGGCCTGGTTTCAGTTCTGGCTGGGATAGAGTTCATTTTCTTCCCATTAGCTGGTATAGTGGCATGTTTTGGATTTAATAGAAGAATAATGTCGATAACGCACTCATGTTTCAGTTGTTGGTAAGTAGTGCTTATACTAACCCAAGGACTGTTCACCTTCCCGTGCTCTGCCCGCGAGGAGGTGCACAAGAAGCTGGGAGGGAGTGTAGCTGAGACAGCTGACCAGACCGGCCAAAGGGATATTCCATACCATATGGCATCATGCCCAGTATATAAACTGGGGGCAGTTGGTTGGGAGGCTGCAATTGCTGGTTGGGACTAGCAGGGTGGTGGTTGGCGGGTGGTGAGCAACTGCATTATCGCATTATTAATTATTATTATTTCTTTCTTTTCTGTCCTATTAAACTATCTTTATTTCAACCCACAATTTTTCTCATTTTTATTATTCTGATTCTCCTCCCCATCCCACTGCAGCTGTGTGGTGCTTCCTTGTTGGCTGAAGTTAAACCACAACAAAGGACTACATCACTAAAAAGTCAAAAAAACTCTGGATATAAGTCCTAAAAGGGTTACAGCAAATAATCAACACACCCATTCCTAATTCAAGAAATTGTGCAATTCATTACGGGAAGGATTATGTCCCCAGGGAACCATGCTCTGGCCAAAACACACCTACACTCCCCTCCTTGCAATTCATCCCTGGATGAACCTCAGCAAATAAATATTCTCCTTGCTGACGCTGTGCCATCAAGTGCTAACAGAAACACTTGGTAGCTTGCAAGAGCAGAACCATTTCCAAGTCACTTCACTGAAGTGTAAACACAAGACAAAATTACACGCACACAGGAACCGTGCTCAGTTCTTCTACGTGTGGGCATATACATGCACGCGTGCCTTTATCTTGCAGTGCTGTCTGTCAGAGGCTTGCACTAGCAGCTGCAAGAGGCAAATGCACCCCCTGCTTAATCCCCTCTCCACGTGGGAAAATAGCTCATTTTACTAGCTGAATGCGTGCTATATATTTTCTTTAGCTATGTGTATCATTAGGCATTCTTTTCTCCATGTCATGAATGAACTGGGGAAGAGTCACTGATTTCTAATGAGGAAAAGCAGAAAGGCAGGGTGACAATAAAAGGACCCTGTATTAATCAAATGTCCAGTCCAGACGGTAATACAAGGCTTTAATCTCTGTCTGGGAAAAGTGTCGGTTAAAGCTTTCACTCAAGAGAGAAAGAGAGATTTCACATGGCAGGTGCTGCGCTTGCTGTAAAAGTGAAAAACTCCATTATGCCAGATGTCTGGTGAGTATTAGACAAGGAGGGAAAAGAAGAAAGGAAACAATACAGACAGCAGCCTCAACGCAGAGTGAAATGAGAAGAAACGGGATTTCTTGCTAAATTCTCACGTTATTATGCATTAACAAATTTAAAAAGAATAAACAACATGACTGACCAATGCACTTGTTCCTCCTCTGCAAGCAACTCAGATGAGGCCACGTTTCGTTCCAGCACTGCTCCCTGCATGACCGGTGGTACACTCTCCACCCTGGA
This sequence comes from Pterocles orientalis, assembly GCA_011057875.1. Lineage (NCBI taxonomy): Eukaryota > Metazoa > Chordata > Aves > Pterocliformes > Pteroclidae > Pterocles > Pterocles orientalis. The sequence continues at coordinate 216,474 of WKFP01014356.1, read as the reverse complement.
GATGGGGCACATAAACCACGACCCTGCCTGGCTCCACGGTGCAGGTCAGCCTTCGTGTCCCTCGTGCTGGAATCCTTCTTCTGTCTCTTCCCTAGAGGATGTTCCAGCTTCTTGGCTGAAGTACCGCAGGCTGCTTCTTTGCCCATCAAAAAACATGTTGGCACTGTCATCTGGAAGAGCCTTCAGGTACCTCCCTACCTCATCTACTTTCCAACTCATTTCAAACCCCCGGAGAAAATGTGTTTTTCCTTTCCTGCCAGAGCCTCCTAATTTCTCTTGGTGTTACTAATTATCTCTGTAATGGTATTATTTAAGTCAGTGAAGTGTTTTGTCACTAAAAAAAACATGTGGAAGACTCTTAAAAATGACCTGCCATAGCAAACCTACCCTGTGCCTCTGTAATATTAAAATACATATTTGGGTGAGGAGAGCAAAAGCTCCTGTTTATTACACTCATTAGAAATTCGGGTCTTGTCTCTTCTTGGATCTCCATGAATGACTGGAAACACCATGTCAGAGTAATAAGCATCACTGCAAAAGCGCCGAAGGAAAGAAAAAATCCTTCTTGTTACTTTGGTTTTAGACTATGTTCTGGAAAATGCATCACTTTGGTACAATTGCCGAAGTATTTCCTGCATCATCCCATTTTGCAGCCTAGAGCTGGGTAAACTCCCACACTAACCACGCTGGTACTCCATGGAGACCTCCAACACTGTCAGAAGACTTTGGTGTTTGAAACACTGCTACAGTGAAAAGCGAAGCAGTTAGGAGCAGCAGCAGACCCTTCCAGGCTCACTGCATGCATCACTGAAATAAACAAATATATGGTTTCCTTCCTTCCTTCATAGATGAACTACAAGCCTCGTCCAGCCTGGCCTTGAACACCTCCAGGGATGGGGCATCCACAGCTTCTCTGGACAACCTGTTCCAGGGCCTCACCACCCTCACAGTGAAAAATTTTTTCCTAATGTCTAGTCTAAATCTGCCAACTTTCAGCTTATAACTGTTACCCCTTGTTCTCTCACTACACTCCCTGATAAAGAGTGCCTCCCCATCTCTCCTGTAGCCCCCTTCAGGTACTGGAAGGCTGCTATTAAGTCTCCTCGGAGCCTTCTCTTCTCCAGGCTGAACAACCCCAACTCTTTCAGCCTGTCATAGAGGAGGTGCTCTAGCCCTCTGACCAATTTCGTGGCTCTCCTCTGGACTCTCTCCAACAGGTCCATGTCTTTTTTATGTTGGGGCCCCACATCTGAACACAGTACTCCAGGTGGGGTCTCACGAGAGCAGAGTAGAGGGGGAGAATCACCTCCTTTGACCTGCTGCTAATGCTTCTCTTGATGCAGCCCAGGATACGGTTGGTTTCTGCGCAGCAAGCGCACACTGTCGGCTCATGGTCAGCTTCTCATCCACCAATACCCCCAAGTCCTTCTCCTCAGAGCTGCTCTCTATCCATTCTCTGCCCAGCCTGTATTTGAGCTTGGGATTGCCTCGACCCACGTGCAGGACCTTGCACTTGGTCTTGTTAAATTTCATGAGGTTTGCATGGGCCCATCTCTCCAGCCTGTCAAGGTCCCTTCCCTCCAGCGTGTCCACCACACAGCTTGGTGTCATCAGCAAACTTGCTGAGGGTGCACTCCATCCCACTGTCCATGTCTCCAACAAAGATGTTAAACAACACTGGTCCCAGTACTGACCCCTGGGGAACACCACTTGTCACCGGTCTCCACTTGGACATTGAGCCATTGACCACCACTCTCTG
>WKFP01014356.1:180666-212781 GCA_011057875.1 Pterocles orientalis | reverse complement strand
ACACAGTTGGCTTTCTGGGCTGCAAGCGCACACTGCCGGCTCATGTTGAGCTTCTCATCCACCAATACCCCCAAGTCCTTCTCCTCAGAGCTGCTCTCTAACCACTCTCCGCCCAGCCTGTATTTGAGCTTGGGATTGCCTCGACCCACGTGGAGGACCTTGCACTTGGCCTTGTTAAATTTCATGAGGTTTGCATTGGACCACCTCTCCAGACTGTCAAGGTCCCTCTGGATGGCATCCCTTCCCTCCAGCGTGTCCACCACACCACACAGCTTGGTGTTGTCGGCAAACTTGCTGAGGGTGCACTCCATCCCACTGTCCATGTCTCCAACAAAGATGTTAAACAACACTGGTCCCAGTACCAACCCCTGCGGAACACCACTTGTCACCAGTCTCCACTTGGACATTGAGCCATTGACCACCACTCTTTGAGTGCGGCCGTTTAGCCAGTTCCTTATCCATCGAGTGGTCCTTCCGTCAAATCCATGTCCCTCCAGCTTAGAGACAAGGACGTCATGGGGGACAGTGTCAAATGCTTTGCACAAGTCCAGGCAGATGATGTCAGTTGCCCTTCCTTTATCCACCAGCGCTGTGGCCCTGTCATAGAAGGCCACCAAATTCACCAGGCTCGATTTTCCCTTGGTAAAGCCGTGTTGGTTGTCACCAAACACCTGCTTGTTTTCCATGTGCCTTAGCATAGACTCCAGGAGGATTTGCTCCATGATCTTGCCAGGCACAGAGGTGAGACTGATCAGCCTGTAGTTCCCCGGGTCTTATTTCCTTTTTCAAAAATGGGGGTTATGTTTCCCCTTTTCCAGTCTGCAGGAACTTCACCAGACTGCCACGACTTCTCACATCTCACAGGCTGATCTCTACAACCTATACAAATTTACAACTCCTTAGCTCGAAGCACCATGACACCAATATGTTCACTCAGCTGTACTGAACGTATCCCGCATCCGGTATCTCTGCTTCTGCTTTTCCATCTGAATCTGCCATCCTTCCTTCATCACCATTCCCTAAAAGCAGCCTACTGTTTTCATTTAAAATATAAACAATGCTTCTTAACCATTTTAGATAAAACTTTTATCAGTCATGTTGATATCCCCAAAACAATGTTGCAGTCATTCAATTCTCATGCAATATATATTTGCCTCAACTCTCCAGGCCAGATCCTCTTCCAAAAGTCATGCCACAGTTTATGACAAAAACCCGCTCTCTGCGGCTACAGCAGCGGTAGGGTAACAAAGGGAAAATTACAAGAAAGTTTTGCTGAATACATAAACACTGCAGCAGAAGAACCATTTCACCTTCAGAAATTAACACAAACATTCATTTGTGAAATTTAGGAAATTAAGTTTGGGCCATTGTTATCCAATCCCATGTTATCCAGAGAAATTCTATAACTAATATATTACAAACGACAATTTGAAGAGTGCAGGAACTTCAATTGCTAATTTTTCAGTATTTCTTCCCAAAACAAAAAAAAGAAAACAATATTTCACCCCCCCAAATAACATGTGCTGCAGCCAGAGCTGCTGGATAGAGGGAAAGCAGTGGTATTACGTTACCTTGCACAGACAAAACCCAGCATCACCAACAGTGCTTGCACTGAATGCGCACTGAAACCCTCATGACGTGTTTGGGAGGCATCTGCTGCTGGAAGTCCTCTTTCCTTGTTCCCTCTTTTCAGGGCTGCTTGTCTATACAGGCAACTTCTTTAAATGTAAATACATTGAGATGTCAATATACAAAGAGAGATTTAGAAATTTAAAGCTGACATTTTCTTCTTCAGTATGGTCTCAGGAGTAAAAAGATTAAAAAGGCACAAATTTGCAGGAGTGGCAGCGGGGTATGATGGTCCTGTGTCCCGGGAGGATTGGTGTGATGCAAAGCTGTGCCTAAAGAGAGGCTGCAGATGGGGAGGGAGGAGGGGGTGGAGAGGGCAGGGGGGTGTCTGCCCAGGCTTTGTCTGGAGGACAGAAGAGTTATATCTAATGATGAAACGCCTCATCAGCCAGGGGTGGCCCTTGAGGTGCAAATGTGTTCAGCCAGCCAGCCATCAATTTCAACTGCCCAGTGTGTTTTCTCAGCCTCCAGACCCCAAAGAGCTCAGGAAAACCGTGCCAAAGGCACCGAGGGCAGGCTGCAGGACCCCACCGGCCAGTGCTGGGAATAGCCCTCCCCACCCAGGGGTGGGTTAAAGTCACTGTTCCAGACCTCCTCCAGGGTACAAGGCTTTCAGGAAATCCCAAGTGGAGTAAAAGCCAAATCCAGCTAGCAGATCCCAAGCCTGCAGGGGACAGACACATCTAAGGTGACAACAGCATGCTCCTGCCAGCTCGGACACCTACGGCTGGTGCTTCTCTTGCTGGAGCCTACAGGGGAGCTGGTTCAACTCACTGAGCAGGCACCAAGCCAAGGTGGGACGTGAACACTCCTGATGGAGCAACAGAGGGACCCTTCTCTTACAGGACCGGCAAGCTGGATATCACACATGACACAATGGAGAGCTTGTCATGGCATTCAGGGATCTTGGGATTATGACAAGGTCAGTGAAACATTGGCTCAATAACCAGCCATGGTCAAAGCCTTGGGAATTAACCAGGCGAAGCATGAGAAACTGCTAGGGGAAAAAATACAAGAGGCTTCATGCAAAGTAATCTCAAATTGCAGAAATGCTCTGGAATAAAAAGGATGCAATCAATAAACTGCAAAGTTCCACATTTAGATAAGAATAATCAACTCCACATACGCAAAAATAGGAATGAACTGACTAAGCAGCAATACCGGAGGAAACCACCTATTAAACACAGTGAATCAAAAACCAAATGCAAATAAAGAATATCATGCTGAAAGACAAAATATACCTCTCAGGCTGGGACATGTTAGCAGCCAGTTACCCTCTTCCTTAGAGACTCTACAAATAAATATGTAAAAATAAGGAGTGTGTTTAAGTTATATTCACCAGGATCCTACTATTGACCGATCACAATGAATCAGGACACATGTTATCAGAAAATAGCATATTGAAAAATAAATAAATAAACTAAAGGCAGTACAAAAATTGCCAATTTGCTTTTTGAATATCTATTCAGGGTGTATTTCCACATTGTCCTTGTGGCAAAGATTTCTCCTGTCCAAAAGGCACCTCCAGTTTCCCCAAGCTTCAGCCACTTATTTTCAGGAAGAAAGGAACAGTGTGCGAATGTCCTGAAAATTGGCTTTGTTGGCTCCATCTTCGGCTTTGAACTGAGCAGAAGTTCATAGGCAATGTAATATCAGAAATGACTAATGCTACTCACACTAACATACGCCTCTATTTTTACACTGTCCTCCATTCTTCTGCCAGATGCCTCTCTTCGTTCACTTCATCTCCTTAATGAAGCTCAGCTATTTAGACCCTGGTGCTTTGATTTTAGAAAATGACATAAGATACTTTACAAAAATACATTACCATTATTATTAAGAAGATGACTGCTTCAAATTAAAAAATGTAACATTTAGTTTATCTGTCTGTTCGAAGAGATATTCACGAGTGCCAATACTCCAGCCTCCAGAGGCTGAAACCAGCAGCCAACCTCCAGCCAGCAAACCAACCACCTGAATTTTAAAAAGCATGAGGATACTTACTGCAGAGATGGTCATACACATGGAAGCGTATAAAACATTTTGTCCCTGTTTGGGTGGGGGGGTTTTTTGCACTGGCAAAGAAATGGCGGTGTAGTAAGGATTATCAAACCGTCCACAGGTCTGGATGTTTATCCGCATCTCAGATAAACATCCAGACCTGTGGACGGTTTGATCATCCTGGGATCCCACTGAGCCTAGCAAATCTCAGTCTGTAATTTGTTCACCGCTAAGGGATTAGTATTGTAAGACCCCCTGAAACCTCTCATTTTGTTTTTATGCTCCCATCATAAACAATGAATTTATATTGCTAACTTAAATGACCTTATCATGTGCTCTGTTGTGTGATTTAATTTGCCTTAATTAAAACACAGAGGAAGGAATATAATAGTTAAAAAGCAATATAGAGCCAGCATTTCAAACTCATATTTATTACTACCCTCAAGGGTGCAATTCATCTATCTTGAGGAAGCCAGAAAAGGGTGGAAAGTCTCATTTGGGTATTTTCTGGCATTGCAAGGGCTGCTGTGACAAAAGCAGAGCTCAGCAGTCACAAAAAGCTGTGCCACTCTGGGTGGAGAAGGAGTTACAGAATAGATGCAACATCTGTAAGGAACCCTCTCAACGCACCATCTCTCTCCTAGAGAAGATGGTACCACCACTTCCAAACAGGAGGGAAGAGGAAAGGCTGGAAGTAACTCACAGCTGTAGCTGTTCAGGATCCAGCACCAGAAGCTGCGGTTACCCCTGAGGTGTCACTAAAAGGAGTCACAAACCTGGAGCACAGCTCCCACTGCGCCCACAAAAGCAGCTGCACTGCCTGGAACCACCCAGGACCTCGAGGTTGATGCTGTCCTTCAATGCAAATTTGACTAACGGTTAATACTTTGACCCAGCACACACATAAAACCAGACACAGCCCCGGGGAGCAAGTTTACTCCCAAGGTCAATTTAACCAGGGAAAAATTTTACATAGGGGTTGGGGTTGATCTAATTCAGCTGTAGCAGGCTAGGGCCAAATGAACTGCACAAATGATCCCTGTGCAAACATGCCGAGAGGCAGCTAGCAGGTATCACACAGGCCAGAAAAATGGAGCCTGTTAACATGGAAGGGAGGTTTCACAGCACACAGTGACCCTCCTTCCTCCCACGCCTTCTGCTGCCCAACAGAATGACAAGGCAGGATCAAGCTCTATGCAGGATACTGGAGCAAACACTGTAGAAGAAAGTAATGGCTTTCTGACCTGTCAACTAAACATGGAAATCCAGAAATTGTTTTCAAGAGGTATCTTTTTTAAATAGCTCATTACATTTATGCTGCAGATAATGGGTTATTGCAAGAAATTCCCTTAGCACGAAGGAATTTAGCAGAGATGCCGACCCCTTTTTAAAATAAAAATAAAAAGATGACTACTTACTAGCTTGAAATTTTGACCAGTGTGACCTCTCTTCATAACGTCAGACCAAACCTAGCAATGTCCCGGTGACTTTGTCCAATCACTCTCTGACTCACTGACCTCCTGACAAGATCTCACTGCTTCATCTATGAAGCTGGATGCCCAACATAAACCTTTTGGTGCAAAGGAGTGGCGTTCAGGGGTCAGTACTCGGACTGGTGTTGTTTAACATCTTTGTCAGAGACAGGGACAATTGGATTGAGTGCGCCCTCAGCAAGTCTGCCGATGACACCAAGCTATGTGGCACGGTCAACATGCTGGAGGGAAGGGATGCCATCCAGAGGGACCTGGACAGGCTTACGAGGTGGGCCCAGGCAAACCTCATGAAGTTCAACAAGGCCAAGTGCAAGGTCCTGCACGTGGGTCGAGGCAATCCCAAGCACAAATACAGGCTGGGCAGAGAATGGATAGAGAGCAGCTCTGAGGAGAAGGACTTGGGGGTATTGGTGGATGAGAAGCTCAACATGAGCCGACAGTGTGCGCTTGCAGCCCAGAAACCAACCGTGTCCTGGGCTGCATCAAGAGAAGCATTAGCAGCAGGTCAAAGGAGGTGATTCTCCCCCTCTACTCTGCTCTTGTGAGACCCCACCTGGAGTACTGTGTTCAGCTCTGGAGTCCTCAGCACAGGAAAGACATGGACCTGTTAAAGTGAGTCCAGAGGAGGGCCACAAAATGATCAGAGGGCTGGAGAACCTCCTCTATAAGGACAGGTTGGGAGAGTTGGGCTTGTTCAGCCTGGAGAAGAGAAGGCTCCAGGGAGACTTTACAGCAGCCTTCCTGTACTTCAAGGGGGCTACAGGAGAGACGGGGAGGGACTCTTCATCAGGGAGTGTAGTGATAGGACAAGGGGTAACAGTTATAAGCTGAAAGAGGGCAGATTTAGACTAGACATTAGGAAAAAATTTTTCACTGTGAGGGTGGTGAGACACTGGAACAGGTTGCCCAGGGAAGTTGTGAATGCCCCATCCCTGGAGGTGTTCAAGGGCAGGCTGGATGAGGCTTTGAGCAACCTGGGCTAGTGGAGGGTGTCCCTGCCCATGGCAGGGGGGGTGGAACTAGATGATTTGCAAAGGTCCTTTCCAACCCAAGCATTCTATGATTCTACAAAACATCTTTTCTGTCTTTTTCTGAATGGTTATGTTTTCATCACTGTCATCACCTTCACCAGATGCTCACTGCTCAAAAGCTCAGTCAAGGGTGAAGGACAAAAACATGGCAATGATGTAAGGGCAACTCTGAAATGATTACTAGAGAGGAAATCAATAGCAGTGTGCTACTGTTGTGAGATGAGCAATACATTTGAAAGCTTCTGAGACGAAAGTGGTTTCATCTTCAATCAGAATATCATAGTGTATGAGGATCTAGTCCCCTCAGGTATTTAAAGCTCTGTTCTAATATCCAAAGTGTGCAGGTTCCACAGACCTCCAGAGGTAATTTCCAAACTCAACTATTATATATGAGGTTAGAGAATATTAATAAGCATATATACTGGTACAATATGAAAATACATTCTCACTTTTAAAATAAATTAATTTGTACAATTATTGTAATAAGAATTCAGTTCCAAGGCTTACACTGCATGTATTATACTTGCCAGAAGACATACAAGATACTAATGGTCCAAAGAATGGTTTAATATGGGAATATAATCACATCCAATGATGGCTGAATTCTCCTTCACCAAGGGAATATTTGCAATAAGCCTTCTTTAAATATCTGTATACAATTTAACAGAAGAAAAAACCCCACAGATGTCCTTCTCTGAGAGGATGGTAAGCTGCCACTGCTATTAACTCATTTTGAAAAAGCCTTCCAAATCCTGACTCCCTTAATGGCTCAACTGTCCAAGATAACCACTGGCAGTGTCTTATTTTAATCATATTGGTGGGAGAGAAGCTTCAAAGTGAAACTAATCTTTAAAGATAGGAGAATTAAGCTACTTCTCCCTGTAGGCTACGTGTGTTCTCTTTGTCGGAGGCTTTTACTGTGCATTAAAATGCACTTTACTTCCAAAGAACACAGGTTTCGTGAGCCACATTTTCAAAAATTAAGACAACATTCTGGTGATTGAACTTGTCCACAAAATGACGGATGGGTCTTCCAAGAAGCAGCAATGAAACAACAATTGGATCAGTCTTGCTTTGCCCGCCAGAAAAGACAACACTGTAATCAGTGCAGGCTCACTTGGAGTGAAACAGAAACAGAAACAGCAGGAGTATCTGCATCAGATGATCTGACCGGCAAACTAAAAGCACACCCTATAGTAAAACCCTAGCTTCTTCCTTCCTGAGGGGCCAGAGACAAAACAATTCTGATGCCTTCATACAACAATAGATCTGCCCACACTTCCCTCATGAAAAAACAAGGTCTAAAATTGGGTCTTTTGGAGATTCTGTACGGAATTTCACATCTATTTGGTATGCCCACTCCGAGGTTTCCACAGGTTGCAAGACCCAGCTCTACATTCACCTCTGTTCAAGCAGGAGGCATTGTTCCTCCTCAGGAGGTTAAGGGACACCATCCACATCCCCTTGCAGCCCCAGGGAAGGGGAAGGCCTGTGGCCGCGCAGATGGTGCCACACAATGAGGCATCCCCAACCTGCCTTCCCTTCCCGCGTAGGGACCGAGTACGACCCAAGCCATTCTTCCAGGTGCAGATCTCCCTGAAACAGAAAACGCCAAACACCTGGTAATGACCACTCCACTAGCTCTCCTGCAGCACTATCATATTACAAGTATCACTCAATAAAGAGCCCTCTGTCTTCATTAAATGAACGAGGAAAGGGCAAACTGGGGTTAGGGAGAGGAGAGCAGCGATGCAAGGGCAGAGAAGCCTGCAAAACATTCAGTCCTGGATGCTAGGTCTTGGAGATCTGTAGCGATGACAACAGGCAACAGCCCAGCCCTTAAAAAAAAACAAAAAACAAACAACCCCAAACCTTTAGATTGGGCAGAAAATCCCTCCCCTCCACACCATTCTGCAGGAAGTGCAATACGCAGCTGTAACTTTTCTTGGGCAGGTGCACACTGCAATTTTCACCATATTCAGTGTTTTCTGACTTGAAGCAATCCTTTCTACGATCCCATAACAAAACAGGGAGAGGTCTGACGAGAACTGAGGATACCAGCTCCTCCATCTTGCCTTAAGAATATAGATACACTTTTACGGTGATGTTAAAGATTTGACTGAAGGAGTCCCCTAGCTGGGAGGGGAGACTGTCACCTACCTGCTGGCACAAGAGAAAGGGATATCACAGCACACTTGCGGGGAACCATGTGTGTACAGCTCTGTTTTCTGCAGCCAGCTGCCATCTGCCCCCCAAGAAGCCAGTGCTGCGCTCCCCAGCTACAAAAATGGACTTTGTAAGGAATTCTCTCAAGTGAGCAAAAGAACCAATGCTGCTTTATGACAGTTTATTCCTTCCCTTAAAAATGCTTTATGCCTGTAATATCAGCTTTTGCAGGGTGGAGGACAACACTAGCCACAGAAAGTATTCTGAAAAGAGGGACGTGCTTGTCTTCTCCGTCCCCCCAGCAGTCTGCAAGGTTTCGCACAGAAAATCACCAGGCTAGAAATCAGGAGCAGGTCCACCATATACTACTTACTCATCTGTGGTGTGTGAGCTTGGAAGACCTATACTACCCCCATAAATCTCTTCAAAGAGACGGTGTTCCTCGCATGCCCTGCCCCAACAAAACCTTCAGGGAGGACAGAGAGTGCATCAGACATCTTCAGTCTGCAGGGAGAAGGGAAGAGGGGACAGTGCAGCTCTGCATCAGGTGTAGCTGGTGGCATGGGCTATCAGGGTGTTACCCTCACAGGGGAGAACAGGCTGCCTTGTTTGAATCCTTTTGCACCCACTGCTGGTTTCTCTCCTTTCTTGCCTGGGGAAGGAGGTGAGAGGAGGGAAGCAGCTCCCATCTAGCCACATATCTTGCCATGCTCCCCAACAAGCGCCCTGCCAGGGCAGGCTCCCCCAGCACTGAAAAGATTTAATGTTTGCCATTGCATTACAAGGTCTCCCCCTGAGATCCAAAGGGAAACTAGCTGTCACAACTGTTCAGAAGGACAAGCAGCACAGAGAGGCAGCACAGCCTTCGCAGACAAACCCCTCACGCGTTATAAAGAAGTCAAACACAGAACTTGGATGCAGCGTGGAAAGCAGCAACCTAATTCCCGAGTGAGATGTTTTGTCCAGAAGATTTTTATATGAAACAAGGATTAGAGTCCTCTAAAAAGCTCTCCCAGATGAGAGTGACTGCCAAGGCAACACAAAAAGCTGGAAGTGATCCGTGAAGACAGGGCAGGTCCCTTGAAGCCAGAGGCTGATGGCTCCGGTGGCAATGCTGAAAGGATGTCGCAGTGTTTGCTGCAACAGAGCGACACACTTCAACCTGGAGAGAAGGAAACGTTGCAAAAGGACATCATAGGAGTTCCTGCAACAATTGAAGGGGCAAAAATACTGTACTATTAAAAGGCACTTCTCTCTCAAGGTGTTTAAGTTAACAAACACCACAGGAGTTTCAAATAGTGGATTCATTCCAAAGACATTTGCATGATACCCTGTCATACCTAATGAAGAACTAAGATTTAAAGACAAGTTTATTCTGCTAACTGCAAGTTTTCACAAGCAAGGACTCCTAAACCTGGCAAACTACACGCAGCCCCTTCATGCAGTTCCTCCATTCCATCAAAATGTTAAAAATAGTGATTTTGAACCTGAAAGTTTTAATTCTAATCTCTTAGCCCAGATCAATATAGTGCAAATTCGAACTTTCGATTTCCCAAAACTAGGTAGTTTTAGAAGTGATGTAACAACATTGCTGCATCTTCACATTTAACAGAGTTAATCAGCTTCCTCTGCATTTTCCCCCATCCCCCTCAGTCAAAGCAATCCATCCCTCTGTAATTCAGGTAGGCTAGAGGGAAGTGTTGCAGGACAACACTTAACAACTCCTCCTCTCCCTTCCAATTCAAAAGAAGGCAACAAAAGACTCAGTAATGGAGAAACATTGTCTGAATGAAAAGGTCCAATTTTACAAGATTCATCACAAAGTCTTATTCATCAGCAGCCTTGGCACTCTTACCCTTCTCCCTCACACAGACATTTCTGGAATGTGTTTCAGTCTACTGGGGGGAAAAAAAAAAAAAAAAAAGGTAGTTGAGCAGGAAGCAGCAGAGGCTAAAGAAATGAAGAATCTGAAATCGATCCTGCGCCTGTCCTACAAAACACAATTTCTGCCAGAACCATCAAGCAGAGCAGGACTGTCCCCTTGGTGAGCACAGCCTCCTTCTTCTCCTTCTTCTTCTTCTCCTTCTTCTTCTCCTTCTTCTTCTCCTGCTTCTTCAATACTTCCAGTAACATTGACAAACTATTTAGACTAGAGAACAATACTTGTCATTTTACATCAACAGACTCGCAGCTCTTCTCTTATTTGTGATTTTGTACTAAACAGATCCAGAGACTGAGACCTACAGGTTTGTATTTTCATCTGCTTAGCAAAATATTCTTCTTGAAATGTTTCCTTCTGCATGGTGATTTACTAACAGACCTGGCAGGATGAGGATACATAGGAATTGTTTCATGAGGTTTTTACCATCATAATTATGAGAAGACTATTGCTCTTGCTTGCTCTTATTCAAAGCTTACAAAAACCAGTTACGAGAGCAGAACCAACAGGAACAAGACATTTATTAACTGAGTATTGGACCTGGCATCTGGCAACCTTTACAACAGAGTGTCAGTCTCCTCTCGAAGAATAAATACCTTCTCTGCCCTTCCAGAGGCAGTTCTGCTCAGGATCAGACGAGGGACGCAATCTCACTATTATTTCATTCCCTGGATTTAAACTGATGTGAATTTATCATCACTAGTGTAGCGCAAAAAAACTTCCCCAGTGATCTAACCCCTCAGTATAGTACTACAGTTATAGGTATTAAAATGACGAAACAAAAATCCTGAAACACATTTTTTCCAGATTCATGTGCAGTGTAAACTCATGCAACAAAATACAGTATGGAATAAGAAAAGGACGTACAGAAAATGATCCTGGTTTTGATGAAAGTATCAGTTTGGGAGTGCAATGAGAAACCTAAGGAACATGTTTGCCCCGCAGGAGTTAATATAACACTAAAGCTGTAAAACAAATCACAGAGAGGGCAGGAACTGCCAGAATTAGTCAACCATTGCTCCCGACAGTGCAAGGCTGCTCTTGGGTTCCAGGTCACAGCTTCCACACAAAAGCACACTCTTACCTCTCCTGAGCCCTGCCCAGTCACTGCTTCTCCTGTGCACCACCCAAGGCACGTCTCCCTCAGAGTAACACATACACCATGACGTCTTTAAGGTTTACACTGCAGCATTCTTATGGTTTTTTCACGTTTAATTTCCTTTTTAAATACAAGACACAGAAAACCAACTATCCAGCAGCACCTCATGCCTCTAGGTTCTCCCATACTCCTTGTCTATGCTAATGATCCACAAGACCTGTATTCAGGATGTTTAAAACCACAGTACACACCTCCTCCAGTACGTGAACTATGGGAATAAGAGCTGGAAGAAAGAGGCATACAAGGCAGCCGAAGCAGCCCGGCTAGTGGTGAGGAACAGTCAGCTTCTTGCCAAGGACTTACACAAATATTTGTAAGACATGAGAGGAATGTTGGGAGTCGAGTTTTTTTTTTTTTTTTTTTTTTTTTTTTGAGGGGGGAAGGAGTGGGAGGTGTTACTGAACAGTGAGAAATCACGTCTGTGTCTGGGTTCAGCACAAATCAGAACAGGTTTGGCACTTTCTGAAAGGCAATGTAGATGCAGACAAGACTTAGGGCACCTGTTGTCATCGGTGTCCTCAGCATGGGCTGGAGTGGTCTTCAGCACCCATAAACATGATTATGAATGTATGAATATATATAACGCAGAATGACTGTATTTGTCTTATTTTTGTGCCTGTAGCATATAGCCTTGCTCAAGAACAAACAAAAAAATGAAATGCATACTGTACCACAGCTGGGTTGACAAATGGGAACTAAAAGCAAAGACCTGTTGCCTTGTTTATCTCACTTTGTAGAAGTTACAAAAACCTCCTTAGAACAGTATAGCAAACTGCTAAAAGCATTTTTAGCTTTATTTCTCACAGACAAGTTATGGGAAAATTTTGTAGGAAACATCCAATGCTGAAGTCCTGAATGTTTATTTCTACCATAATTTAGAACAAAGACCTGTACTGCTTTACCTTTTCACTTCTCTCCCTCTGGAATTGCATTGCATCTAAACAGAGAAAGAGTCTATACTTCTCAGTGGAAAACAGATAAACATTTGGTTATTTAATTTGCATCTGCAAAAGTTGAGCAGATATCACCATTAAGTAGAAGGCAAACATTTTAATAGGTAAGAGGATACTGTCTGTGACTTTTTTTTTTCTTTTCTTCATAAATCAACCCAGGAATTCTAAAGCTATTCTGATTAAAAATGCCCCTCGGGTTCTCCAAAGACGTGTGCTGACATGCCAGTAGGATCTTTACAATTGCAGATTTGGGGGGGGTGGGGAAGGGGAGTTATGCTTGAGAAAAGGCTGTGCTGGGACAGACCGCACAATGACCACAGCAGGGTTTTGGTACAAGATATTTGCTTCATCAAAATGTATTGGGCTGAATATATTAGCAGGATACTTTTGCTGACTTGGATTTTACAACCTGAAAGTCCAGGAATAAGTTTGGTTTATGCAATACACACTTATTTCTGAAGCCAGTCGCAGCACCAGGTGAATAACCTTGCTGACAGAGGTCTCAAGAACTATCTGCAAACGGCCTTCAGCTGCACTGACCCATTTCATGCCATACCTGCTCTTGTTACACCTTCTACACGAGATCAGCAAAGCCAAAATTGTTCCCAAGGTCTCAGTCCTTTCCAACTCCTTCACATTCAAATACTTTAGAGACCAAGTATTAAGTAACATCCTAAACCACCAAACATACATCACCTGCAGAATCACTTCTTGAGACGTGTATCTCCCCCACCCCCCTCCAGCTCCACCCTTCTCATCCATGCCTACGCACCAGTCTGATAAAACAAGCCATCTGTGCACCCATTATCTGCAGATTTAAGAACTGTACAGTACCAAAACTGACACAGAATCTTGCCCAATGGAGCGTTGTTATTGCAGAACTTGCAATGATTTTTCAACCAAAAAGAGGTTAAAATATCCTTCTTAAGGGCTACAGAGCCTTAAGATACGGGTGGATTGATTCCTTTTAGGATACAGAACATTTGAACATTTAGGTATATAACACCAACACAAAACACTGCAAAGAAACCCAGGCTCTAGGTCCCTTCCCAGAGGTCCCTTCGAACCCCAACCACCCTGTGATTCTGTAATCCATCTAAAATATATTCAGTGACTTACACAACACAGATTGATGATTTTTAGTTAAGCATATCAAGACGAAGATATGTTAGATATTAGAAGTTTGAAATTTTATTGATGTATTCAAGAATTTATTCTCAGGACAAAACAGAGACACAACCACCAGATAAATGAGGACCACACACAGAGCCTGAACCCCTCCACTCCCTCAATTTGTCCTGAGCTGCTTAACTATGGAAGGCGAAACGCTACTGCAGCAATGTTCTCCTCTATGCACATCTGAGGATATCTGACCCAACCCAAAGGAAGGCAATTCTCTGCAGCAAACACAACTAAATCAGTAATTGCAGTAGGCATACTGAAGTTCATTTTCCTTATCAACCGTTCATATCCAAGGATGCAATGCTGTGATGCTCAAATCTGCCATCACAATGTTATCGTTGGTACTTTACAAGATGTAAAATAAACACAAGTAGTCGAGAACATGAGCACTAGTCTAAAACTCCATGATTCTGCTCCTCTTATACATTTGTCAGTGAGGTTTTTAATGTATCAGCCTAAAGGACCCAACAGTGAGTGCCATGACCATGACAAGTACAATAGGGTTACATTTGAATTTGTAATTCCTAAAGGTTTTGTTACTGAAACAAAAAAATAATCCAGCAAAGAAGAATTAAAACTGAAACAGAGTTTATCACTAAAGCTGCAAAGACAGAATACCACTGCGGGAATTATCCCATACGGGGAGATAAACTTGGCTATTAGTACCTGAAAAATCAATTCACTCTTATTATTTAAGCCAGTGAATAACCTGCTTTGGTGTAGCAAAGCACCCATCAGGTGGTTGTCGTGAACCAGGAGAAACACATCCTTTCAAAAAGTCTGACAAAGCACATGGATGAGACTTGCAAATTACAGAGAGGGAACACGTGTGCTTTATATCAGTCTAAAGGTTTTCTGAATCCTTTCCCACTGGATGCTTTGAACAACAGAAGGAACAGCTTAACTTTACCCCCAGATAATTACAGAGTATCAGTGGAAGGCAGATGTCTAAAGTAATTAAAAAATGGGAAAAGGTCAACAAGGTTGACAAGTTCTAGACCTGGGGAACTGAACTGGGAACTTGATTCCCCAGAGAAACAAGACTTGGGTGCTTAATGCGCTCATCATTATCAACAAAAGGTCTGGGACAGGAAGAGTGAGATGCCACACAGATACAGACATGCTCCAAGTTCTTCCAGAAGGAAGACTATTGTAAGAAACAGTATCTGCAAAAAGTAATCTTAATCTTCCTATGAAGCTGTAATGCTATATAACAGCTGATGCTTAGCAGTAGACCTCTTTTTTCTGATCTTTTCTGGCTGATGGATGGTCAAGATGCCCTCCATGGCAGTATCTGTATAGGTGATGTTTGTGAGTCATCTCCAAACAGGTCATGACAGACAATACTTTGGAAATCCTGATCCCCCTGCCTGATGGCATGGCAGACATGGAGCTGAAAGAGCTCTCAGTGGCTCATGGGCACCACACCCTCTATGCTTTCTTTAAGCCCTACTAAATTCTCCCGGAGCTCTGCAGAAGACTCTTCCCCACACCATGCAGGAGTCCAGTGTGGGGGGAAAAATCTCAGTCAGGTAACAAAAGTCTGACTTACAGTTCCCTACCCCAGGGCTCTTTTGTTCCAACCCATCAAAATGTCCTTCCTCCATTGTTCTGGCAGGATAAGGCCATGAAGGCCAACAGTCTGCTACCTTCAGCTCAGCATCTGATTCTTGACAATGCCTCCACACCAAGCTCAAAATAAACAAAATCATCTGCTCTTGTCCTATGCTACTTACATTGCAAACTAGGATATCAATTAATTAATTTTAAAAAGCTATGCGTCAACACAAAGCACTTTCAGTCCAAATAACTGAAGTTAATCTTATGTAACCTTTCTGAGTGCAGGCTACAGCTTGATTAAACACAACTCACCTAGAATATCACGTTGCTTTTCCATGTATCTCTTGAAAATCTTGCCAGCTGTACACAGAGAAGAACAACAGAAGAAAGTAGGCATCACAAAACCTTGGGTCTTGCATGAGCTGGCTATAATGAGCATTGCACAAGGGTCCTCTGATGTGACCAAAGACTTGACAAAATATCGATGGATTAGGGTGTATTCTGGCTACATTTACTCTTACCAAAGGACACTTGTCAGACACATGCCATCTGCTGCATCAAAATGCAATACCCAGTCAGGTAAAATAAAAATCTCCTGTACCAGCAGGCTCTTCACATAGATAAAAAGGAACACCACTAGTATAATTAAAGAGAGTCTTTGCTACAGAGACTGCTTTTCCTGAAAGCTGCTCCTCTAGCAGGACAGAATCTCCCAGTGCTGAGATTCTGCTCCAATGGCTATGCACAAAAACTCACAGGTTCATCATCCAGAAATATTTGTACTTGTGTCAAGTACAGGGAGCTGAAAGTACAAAGGCAACACAAATGCCCCCATTCCACTTCACTGCTCCCTGGTCCTCCACCTTCTCCTGCATGCTCGCTGGCCCTGCAGGAACCCAAAGGAACAACCCTGCCCAGTGAGCCTGGGTTTAAAGAGACTCAGCCTCTTAACCCTTGTGGAGGTTTCCCACGGCTTGGAAGAAAGGAAAATCTGGAAAAGCCTTACTACACAGGCCAGCCTACTGCACCTTTGTAACATCAGGATCCCTTAGCGCAAGCACCTCCTTGGTCAGCCACCGGTAGGAACCGTGGAGGACAACGTTATTTGTTGCACCCATTTCCGTTTCCTAATGTTTCTAATTTGTCTGCAATCAAAAATAGATGCTTTGGCCTTGAGTATTTGAAAGGATCGTGCAGTTCAGTGTGCATGCTGTATGGTTAATAAATATCCTGAAATTTCAGCTTATCTGAGTCTCCTTCATACTTTACAAGGAGCTAGCTTGTGCAAGGCAGCGTTACATGGAGAACATCCACATTATCTGCGCACAAAGGCTGCCCAAGTCCTGAAGGGAAATAAGAAGTAAAAATCCAAAACCAATGATGGAATAACAGAGAAGGGCAGGCCCATGTTACAGGGACATCATGTTCCTGGACCATGTTCCCAGGACCAAACACAGAGCTATTAAAAAGCCTCAGAAAACCTCTTACAACCACCAACCTGCTGAAGAGAACTTGGAAGAGCATGGGAGACAGACGAGGATCCTTTTTTACGCCCTCAACAATTATTTTGTTAAACTACCTTTTGCTCTATTCATGGTTCGTCTGGGTTCAAAGGGGCGACTCAGCACTCATTAACCACTGTCAGGAACACAACTAGAAAAATAACAGGGGATTTGTAAGGGACTTGGAGCAGATGAAAGAACCAGACTATTCACAGATCAAGGATGAGAGATTACACCTGAGACAAAAGAGGGGAGAAGATAAAGGTGAGGAATAACAGGGAGAAACTTTTGGAAGTGGCACAAGATGAAGAGGAATTTTGCTTGGGAAAATGAAACAGACAGCACCAGAGAAAAGGTGGAGGACATCTTCATTACCTTAAAACCACAACAGTGGCCTAATATGGCCAAAACACACCTTGGCATTTCAGTGCAGACAAGATCAAACTCCACTCCTGAACTACGCCGACCTTGCCGCTACTGCAGCACGATTAAGGAACAATATTCACTCAATACAAGGAGGTAGAAAGGAGAGGGGAAAAGAGAAGGCAAGCATTTGTATTCTTGTTTTCCAATCCCTCCACAAGGCCAGATTTGGAAACAGAAAGAAAACTGAGATTTTCTTTATCTTGTTTACTACTCCCGTGATTGTAACATCCCATGGAGAGCTGACAAGTACCTCTGCCGAACATTCCCCATGGAGAATGCATGGCAACTTCTTTTGTAACACATGTTATTTTAGTCAGGTTATCTGCGCTTTAAAACACTCAGCCTATTGTTTCAACAGCACAGACCTGCATGCCGAATTATAAAAATTGTCCAATATCATATCATCTCAGCTACAGATTGAATTTCATGGAATACGAAACTTCACTGAAAATCATTAACAATGAGACAAGGAAACAAATGTCAGTTCTCGGTTTAGCTTTTTTTTTTTTTTAATATTAAGTGTAAGCTTACTACAACTCCCTCTGGGAGGATGTTTTTCATACAAAGGCAAATTCTTTGATTCTTATTCACATAAACAGATTCACTGAATTAAATTATATCTGTCACACAAGTAGGAAAATCAGGTTTTGATCCAGCATTACTGTTATAAAATATGGCATGAAAATTCATTTTTTAAAAGCCCAGGATAATAAGCACCCATCTTTAAATTATCTAATAATGCAAAGACTAGTTGAAGGTTTTGTTTTTCAGGTCTACCCTTCTGAGAGTAAACTAATTATAATTTTAGTATACACAAGCTGTTGATAATTACCTCTCTACGGGCAACACTGTTATTCAAGTACAAACCAAGACAATTTTGTTAAAAGAAGGGTAATTATTGTACCATAACATTTGTAAATGATATTGTACCATATCATTTTGTTCTTTATCTTCAATTAAGCAAGGCCTGAAAAATCCTATTTTCAGAGCATAAGAGAAGTTATTTAATAGTACTTGGTAAAATCTGATAACTTTTGCATTATAGACACTTTTAGCCTATCCCGTTTTTCTTGAAAGACCATGTATATTTGGAGAACTAGCAAGTTTATGACACACAAACCATGAGAAACTTTGCTGTTAGCAGAAGAGTGAATACTCATACTCAAAATGTAAAGCATGAGAACTAATCAAGTGACTGGTTGGTTGGTTGGTTTTTACAAGGAAATAGCACAGACATGCAACAGATGCTTGCCAGCTATATTAAAATTTAAAAAGTGAATTTACTAATAACAATTAGACTAGGACGCTGCCTGGATGGTTAATGTATTTCAAAATCTTAGTATTTTGGGGAGGATGATGGTATACAGCTCCTCAGAATGATGGGAAAATCCATCATCTTAATGTAAAACACATTTTAATTGTGTGCTGAGAAATCCCATCATAGTTTCAGTCTACTCTGCTAACTCTCCCAGGCTTAGCTTACTTAAAAGTGCATTTAGTGTTTTTTTCCACCAAAGCATAGTAACCACATGTTTTGTGATGGCTACAGAGACTGAAAGAGCAAGATCTCCGTTTCACTGACACTCTGCTGCGTCTCTGGGAAACAGAGCCCAGGTCCCAGATAATGCCAGCTTTACACTGCAGCCTAACGATTTGCTCAACACTTGCTTCAGCTTAGTCAAGGACAGATTCTTCATTTCAAATTATGAGAACAACAAATAAACCTTTGAAATTCTCTGTTTTTCAAGTGCAGTGCTCAGCTCGTCTGAACGTATCACTACCCGTTTTCTTAATTTGCCAGTGTGCTACCAAAACCAGCTCATCCCATGTAATTATAGTCAGACATTTGCTGGAGGTACAAATCCACGTACAATATATAAGCAAATTCATATTAATACAGTATTTCAAAAATCATTATTCTTAAAAGCTGGAAATACATGCATCCAAATTCTGGATGTTGGATTTTGAATAAAATATGCTTCTAGCTTCCATATCAACTATTCCACTTTGAGGATTAAAATCAAAAAGAAGAAAAACCTGACATGATTCTAGTAACTGAAGCAGCAACATCCTCATATGTACACCTGCAGAGTTATAGACATGAAAGGCTAGATTCGCTCAAAGAGTAATGGAGCGTGGAAGCCAGAAGTTTGACTTCAAACTTTTCAAGCACATGTGTTAGCCGGCAGGGATAAGTGGGAATGGAGAGGAGGCAGGAAAAAGTTGGAGTTTGTTTTTTTCGACTTAAGTTACTCCTGTAGGCACACAATGAATCTGGGAATCATATTTAAAAATAGGTGTTTTTTTCCCATTAAGAAACTCTGTCAAGGACCAGAGCTTATACCTACAAATTCTGCTTCGACTTGTTGGTATCGCATGCTACTTGTTGCAAGTATTCAGACCAGTCTTTTAATTCTGCTGCTCACTTCTCACTTTGGGTCCTATCCTGCTTGCAGATAAAGTGTTAAATTCTCATTGAGAATGGAGTGGATAATTTCTGAATAAGCAAGGGCAGCCTAAATGTAGAAATAGTCAACCTGGTCTGCAAAAACAAGAAGCGGAAGCGAGTTACTCAAACGAGTTTGTATTTGACACCCGTCAATAGAATTCATCCAGGGCACTCTTTGACCAAAACTAAATCCATACAGCATACTGAAACTTAAAATTTTATGAAGCAAGGTGGGATGTAATGTAGACTAGTTATAGCTGAATGCTGATTGTTTGCACACAAGAAAGAAGTTTAAATTAAGCTACTTCACATTTGCGGTCAGTTTGCACATAGCCTGTTAACACAGCTTCACTGAGGTGAAGTTATTCCTGAAGCCACGGTAACTTGTGTCCAACCCCCAAGGATTCCCCTCAAAGGAAGGAAGACTGCTTAAAAAAAAATAAAAATCAGTATTATAAAAACTGGGCAGCTATGGGATAACAGGAAAAGTCATAAATGGTACAAGGAAAAAGCAGTCTGTCTTCACACTACCCCTGCACCCCCACGACCATCTGCATGAAGAATATATTGTGTTCAATACACCCACTCATCAATCACAGGGGACAGGGAAAGATTACAACAGTCAAATGACAAAACGCACCGATTATACTAAATTATTCGGGATAAGGGCAAGTGCTGACTGCGAAGAGACATGAAAGGACCTAACGACACCAAATACCAAGCCAGTAAAACAGCTGGCAGAATTCAATACCATTTAAATACAGACTTGGAGTCATGGTAGGAAAAAACACTTTGACTTCATATGCATAATAATGGGCTCTGAACGATTCAGGAATAAGATCCTGGATTTATAATGGATTCTTCTTATGAAAGCATCAGGATAGTCAAAAAGCAGGGAGAGTGCTAGCAATTGCTCCTGGAGAGAATAAAACCAAAAGCACCTTTATTCGACTGTCTGAAAAGTTCAACTGCATCCTGAAAGTTGTACCTCTGGCCCTCTCTTATTGGAAAAGGTTTAACGAAACTAGAAGACAAGGAAGGAGAACTTCAAAAAATTAAAGGCAAGATGCAATTAAGCAGAGGGAAATCAGCTTGGAGAAATACTAGATCAGCATCAGATGAAACCAGCAGATCTCAGGCTCAAAACAAGTGAGAAGAAAGGACTCTTCTCATTAATCACTTTTCAAGCTGTGGTTCTCCTAGCCTTCTCCTCTACTTTTCTCAGCCTGTTTCCCACTCACTCACGTTCCCTCCTCAGTTTAAGAGAGTCACTGACATGAATGTCTTAAAAGAGAATGTCCTGGTTTCAGCTGGGTCAGAGTTAACTTTCCTCACAGTAGCTAGGGTGAGGCTATATTTTGAATTTGTGCTGAGAAGAAGGCTGATCACATACTGATGTTTATAGTTGTTGCCAGGACAGTCAAGGACATTTCCAGCTTCCCCTGCTTTGCCAGTGTGTGCAGGGGCAGGAGAAGCTGGGAGGGAGCATAGCCCACAATTACTGGCTTAGGATTTGTCCTTAGGTTTAGGATTGAGATGCAAACTGGCCACTGGTATATTCCATATCATGCATGTCATGCCCAGTATATCATGAGGCACTATCCAGAAGTTCAATGGGTTGTCTTTCTCACTCCCTTGGTCAGCTCTTGGGCTCTCACTCTTTTCCAGGATTGTGGATTTGGGACTCTCCCTGCTCTGGGATTGTTAGTTGGGAATGGGCTGAGCCTTGGTCATT
The DNA here is from genome assembly GCA_011057875.1 of Pterocles orientalis. Lineage (NCBI taxonomy): Eukaryota > Metazoa > Chordata > Aves > Pterocliformes > Pteroclidae > Pterocles > Pterocles orientalis. The sequence goes on along the minus strand of WKFP01014356.1, from coordinate 191,556 downwards.
GAGTGGTGAGCAGTTTCACTGTGTACCACTCACTTGTATATTTGTATTATTTCCATTATTACTTTCAATTTTATTGTGTTTTAGTTATTAAATTGTTCTTATCTCAACTCACCAGTCTTTTTCCTGTTTACCTCTTTAATTGTCTCCCCCATTCCCCAGGAGATGAGAGGGTGAGCGAGCGGCTGCGTGGTAAACACCAGCTGCCGGCAGATTAAACCATGACAGAGGACAAGGAATTAAGGTGAATATACGCTACCCTTTCCTGAAAATGAAATGCATTCACATAACAGAAATGAGAATTAGCCAGACACACCACAAAAGCATTCACCTAAACCTCCGAATCAGGCTCACAGTACCTGCAGGCAGGTGACTTGCTCCGCCACTGGCCACCACACAGGAAGAACTGAAATCTCCCCAGACAGACAGTCCTGTCCTAGTCAGCAAGAGATGACCACTTCTCCCTGCCTTCAAGTTGATAGAGATAACGTGATCGGTGAAGATGGCCACACAGCGAAGCAGCTGACATGAGGCAGTCTGTTTTTTCAAGCTATGTCAAAAGCATCCATATCGCTTGTTAAGTTTTTGAAGGCTATCTTATTAAAACCTAAATAAATTAGATTTGTTCTTGCTTATTTTGAGGCGAGTAGCATCTAAGGCAGCTAACAGCAACCCCCTCTCTTGACTGAGCTGGCCTTGCTCCAAATTCAGTCCTGCTTTATCAGGCATACAGGTAACTAAGCTGTCCATCTGCAGAGGCATCTCCACTCACCTGTCAAGACACCAGAGAAAGTGAAATGGATGAAAATGTCACCCAGTGCATGCCAGGTCAGGATTTCTTAAAGCCAGGTTTCTGCAAAGTGATTAAGTGTAATCTTATGGTGGAACAAAAGACCCAATGTGGTAGCTGACTATTCATTAATAAAATACTGTTCTTTAAATTCATGCATCAGCTTACTCCACACCAGAGCCTCCCATTGATACCGACAGACTTAAAGCACAGCTGCACGAAGGCAGGGTGTTTGAGCATACTGAACAACCATTGCATTGGAGGAAACCGGCACACCTCTGGAAGAAATCATCACACATTAAAGCTGGGTACCATCTCCTGTGCTGAAGCAAATCTATACCTGTTCAAGGGCTGGAACACGTGCTCCTCCACAACCTCTTTTCTGAGGGGCATCTGACATAACCCTGACAAGTCCAGAGACTGGATTTCAGCATGTCTAAGACCCTAAACCCATGAAAGAAGTGGATATTGCAAGCAGCCTGACACAGAGGCGGAGGAAAAACAGTTTCCAGCACATCTGCCTCTGAGCTTTTTCCATACTACCAAGATTTTTGGGCAGAGACTCATACTTACCTGTAGGGCACCATATGACAGTGCACAAAAACGGTGACATGATACAAGTTAAAGCATAACATTTATTCTTATTGTAATTACCTTCAGACTCTGAAATTAAAAAACAAGCTGGTCTGCAACAGCTGCTGTGACATCCACCTACAACTCCATCATCCAGCACTGTTCAATGAAAAAACGTACCATTGAAGATAGATACTTCAGCAGTTTTGTTGCCAACAGAAATCTATCCAAACTTCCTACTTCCACACACGCAATTTTTAGATCTTAAGGGCTAGTCAAAGGCTGAACTTACATTGCAGTATAACGAAAGAGGAAGAATGTAAATATTTGAGACCAATAAAACTAATACTTAGAAAAAAAAAAATAAGGGAACATGAAAAGAGCACTGTCTGAAGCTGTGGAAAGCTGTGAATACCTGCAAGAATTCAAAAGCTGCTGTAAAGTTTGGAAAAGACAAAATGATAAGAAACCACTGAACTTTAAAAATCTGGATTTAAACCAGAACAATAATGTCAATGAAAGACTGCAGATGGCAGGCAGATAATTCCACAGCCAGAAAAAAGACCAGCCCCAGCCTCTCATCCCTAAATCCTCTCAAGACTTCAGCCAGACACAGTCTAATCACAAAAGTGGTCAGAAAGAAAATTAAGGAAAATTACTCATATGTAAGCTTTACAATATACTAATGAACTGACTTAAGCAATGGGTATGATATTGTAGATATTAGTGCAATTATTTGAGACAGTTGTGACGTGGTGAAAAGATCACATCCTGCCCAAGACTCTGAACCAGCTGCAATTTCTGCAACTGCAGCACACCTACAGACATCAAACTTTTATTTAGAAAATAAAACATACCTAAAACGATTCACTGTGATCACTACTAAAAAGTTACTCAAATATTGAGCTGACATATGATTACCATACATTCATGGTGCTTTTTTATTTTATAAAGCTGGTACTTTCCTCAGTGACTGACCCATCCGAGACAATTTAGGGAATTTTGACTCAGAAGTGTATCAGAACTACATAAATAGACTAGCAACAGGTCTTGCTAAGATGTCACATTCCAGATGTTGATAAAACCAACAGAAAATATTTTTGACTGACTTAAAGCCATCAGCATCTCAAACTGGAAAAGAAAATAATCCCACTGCCATGCAGATACAATGATGCACACCCTTACTGAATTTACTTCCGTCAAAACCAAATGCATTTCCTACAATGCAAATGAAAATGCTTTCATCCAACACCATGCCAGGTCACGCACTCACAAACTTTATCTTCAGTGGCTTGCTTCACAAAAACAGATGGTGTTCAGGTGAGGAAAAAGGCAAGTCATGAGAGAGAAAGGGAAAGTAAGGGATAGGCTGCTAGAAGCAGCTTATTTTAAACCAAGATTTGAAGAGGGTAAGATTTCATGATTTGAAGAGTACTCCAAATACACTTTCGATCACAACATAAGATAAAAAAGCCTATTTTTTTTGGCATAGGGACAAATAGTTTTTCTTCAGGATTAGGACAAACCCTTTAGGCTGCCCACACTCAGCACATCACGCCCCAGCTACCCCATAGCCCCAGTATCCTCCACCCGGCATCCACATGAGATGTTTCCATCCACCACTTCCCACAGATGTGCCCAAATCCCACCCCCAGTCGCAGCCAGCTTCCCCCAGGGCCGTGGCTTGGCTGAGATGCACCTAGGGTTTGGAGGACCAGTTTGGAGGGACCAGGGGGTGGGAAGGAGAGAGCCACAGAGGAGCAGGCTGGACGGCATGAGTGCAGGCAGTAAGACAGAGTCTTCCTGGTGATTGCAAGGACCTTGAACTTCATGCCACACATGGCAGAATCACTGACAAAGGACCAAAAGTAAAATGGTGCAAGAATAAGCCAGTCATCTACAGTCCTGCACGATATCATGAGATAACTATGCACTCAATATTGTATCAGAAGTACATCAGTGAGGCGACTAAGACAACCCCTCCACAACGGGATAACACAGGAATTCAAGTAGAACTGTACAGATTAGGCCACCCAAGGTGGATTCGTTTCTCAGAACAGGATTGTTCTCACAGGACTTCTTTCTCTTTCAATACACCAGATTAACTATTAGCTGTAATGTGCTAGATTTCTTTTAACCTCAAAATCCTGTGCAGCCTTAATGCTTCATTTATAAAAAACTTCTCAAAAATGTGTTCTAAATTGACACTTATTCATTTCATCACTGCTTTTGATAGTATTCTTAGCCCTGCTATCAAACTACTGCACACTAAGAGCATCCTTCCTTGCTTCACTATCAAGACCTGCACGTCTGCAATCAGATCTCAAGGGTTTTCCAGAACACAAGAAAAAAATTTTTGCGGCCAAACTAGCATCACCTTGGATACAGAGCATCACTGTGCCACGTACAACCACATCCTTCAGGGAAGCTATACATGGACAACATCTCAATGTGCACGCATTTGAAAGCTACACAACAAATAAGCCAGGAATTCACACGTTTATTCCTGCTCTTCCTAACTTTTAAACACCTGCCTTCACAAGCCCGATAGCCTTTCGAATGGCAGCATGAGATAAACCAAATACAGACAAGAGGAGAAGAAAATGTTTAGAAAGAAGCCATTACACATAATTCAGTGAAAAGTCACAGCAAGACACTGGGGATTTTATTAATCCACTTTCTCTCTCAGAACTGCTATCAATATGCTGTAACTATTCTTTAGCAGCACCTGCTCAGAGGAAGTGGTCGAGACAGGAGTAACTCAGCTCTTCCTAAAGGGTCCACAAGCTAGCAATGGTATACAAGAATAGTGGCTATTATTGTACTCTGAAACTATTCTGGAGGGTTTTGGGGTCAAAATAGCTAGACATGAGGCAGGGAAGAAAATTAGTCCCTTGTTATAATGTTAGGGACTGAGGTCTCTCCCAAAGTGCAGCTCTACACCTTTTTGTTTGAAGAAGTCACATATTTCATTCCTGAATAAACAAAAGAAGCTAAAATGACTTATTTCCATTTTTTATTTGCCCAAAGCAATTACAATTCATTTATGTCTTTGACAAATATCTCCCTAGGCCAGTCTTGCCAGTGAGATATGGTACCTCTTCTGTTGTTTTAAATAAAATACTTCCACTAGTGGCACCTTGCACTGATGTATCTCTAAGAAAAGATACAACTATGAGTTCTCTGGAAGTTCACCAAGTCCTAACTGTCGAGGGGAAACGAGGAATCACAGCTCTGAAATAAATGAGAATAAATAAATAAAACATCGTTGTCAGATGGTAATTTAAGAACCTAAAACTGCTTTACAAACATTCATTGTTATGCCACCCATCCAAACAGATAGATATTATTAGTCCTATTATACAGATTTAGAGAGTAAGAGGCAGCAAGGTTTTTTTCTTACATCACAAAATGACTCACTGGCAAAGTCAAGCAGAGGTGAAGCTGAAGATAGACGGAGAAACGCAGCTCGAGGCTCAATCGCTCATTACTATACCCTACAATCACCTGATTTATTAAGATATCATTAATCTCACCAAGTCAAGAACATGACAAATTTGACAATCCGAACTCCAGAACATGCCATCTGTGACAGGGCAGGATGCTAAGCCTGCTGCCACAAATACATTATATCAGCATTTTATATCAGCCCCATTTGTGGAGCCAGCTTCCCCCAGTTTCTGTTCCTCAAAAAATAAGAGAGATCTGCAGAAAGCTGGAAGAAAAGCACCTGGATGATCAGGAGGCTGATCACTTTATTTTTACCCATCATTTACTGATCAGTGTTCAAAGCCAGCCTCCTACATGAGGTTGACAGCACCGTCTGGGTAAATATCAAGAAGTACGGGAAAGTGAAAACTTTCTCAACTGAATACTATCACAAAGCCACTTTTCAATTTTATTAGTTTCTTTTCAAACAAACAACAGGCAGAGAAGCAATGAGATTATTACTGTTATTATTACTGAATTCCCGTTCACTCTCTGAGGCTAACAGGTCCTCACTGACAGAAACAGGCATAAATCATCTACAAATCAGGCATGTGAATAAGGATTTGTATAGACCTTAACCTCTCACCAAAATCCAGAGGCATTATGCAGCCAGCCAGCTGTAGTTTTGGTACATGCAGTGGATGTAACTAGTATTTTTGGCTCAGAAATTATTATGAAGTTCTGAATTAGTGTCATTCAACCACGTCTTGTGGTCTGCAACGCAACTGAAGATCTTAGACGTAACCATACATCTCCACAAACACTTTGTTTTCCAAGTGTCTAGAGAATGAAGATTACACAATACTTGGAACTTGAGCCTGCCAAAATAAGTTGTTATAAAACTAGCTGCACACCTGGACACATCACACTGAAAGCAACCAAAAGTAAATAACATTCTCCTCGGAATAAGCCATACACTCAAACAGTCCTACTAGAGTATCTGGACCACGGCTTCATAAGAATTTAGTCTTTGTTACATTTTTCCATCTTTGAACAGAGACAGATTTACTGATCTTCCCAACAGATTGCTCCTTTACCATTCGTAGGCCATTTGAAATTCTTTTAAATAACTCATGGGGGGAAGATTCACTGATCCACCTGCCAGTGAGACATCTTCCACCCCTCTCAGTGTCTTCCCTGTGAATGAAAGGTATTCAGTAACAGACAACATGTCCTTTTAGTCCATGTGTACTGCAGAAATATCAAACCCAAATAATCACTTCACGCACCGTTATAAAAATATAAAGATATTAGCTATGCCTTTTAAAAAAACCAGAGCGCTGTCTCCAGCCTGTGCTGTAACGCACACAGCATCTCAGGGCACGATAAGCCCTTAATTAAGGCTCGCAACCAAACGAACCCTGCAGCACAGTGACACGCCGTAGCCGGATTCCCGAGCAGCCGCGAGCCCTGCCAGCAGCCGCGGTGTACTCACAAGGTGCCGAGACCTCAGGGGACGCTGGTGTTTGCAGCGAACTAGCGGAAATATCTTCAGTGGAGTTTTCAGGTGATGTCAACAACAGGAAGGATGACTTTGAGCCAGATTTCCATTTCTCATCAGACTCGGCCTTAAAAGTTGGAACAAGAGCGTGAAGGCTCGGCGGCCAATGTCCCTAACCCCCCACTCCACCCCGCGCAGACACGGGCTCCCGGACCCCGGCGGCAGCCCGGAGAGTTCCCGTGTGCACGAAGGGGGAGCATCCCCCCCCGGACCCCGCTCCGGGGCCGCGATAAGGAAACACTTCAGTCACTCGGGCACGATTCTGCAGGGCCCGCACCCGCGGCAGCCGCCACAGCCCGCCGCCTCCGCCACCACCTGTCGCTCCCCGCCGCAACCCTCCGCACCGCCCGGGCCCCGCACCGCCGGCCCCGGCCCCAGCCCGCCGCCGCCCGCCCCGACGCGCTCCCTCCCCACGGCCCCACGCAGCCCCGGCGGGTGGGCGCGGGTCTGCGGCCCCGGGGCTCACCTGCGCTCCCCCCGCGGCACGCGCTCCCCGGCGGGCGCGGCGCCGCGCGCAACCCCACCGTCTCCAACGGCGCCTCCGCCGCCGGGCCGGGCTGCCCCGGGGGTGGCGCCGCCGCCGCGGCCGTGCCCGCTGCGAGGGCGACACCCAGCGGCCGCGCCGGGCCAGCGGGCAGCGCCCCACCAGCCCGCCCTGCCGGCCAGGGGCTGACAGGGGACAGGACAGGACAGGACAGGACAGGACAGGACAGGACTCCCGCCCGGCCCGGCCCGGCCCGGCCCGGCCCCCTCGCAGCCTCTCCTTACCGAGGAAACGGGGAAGGCCGCGCGGGGAGGCGTGGGGCGACGGCCCCCTGCCTGGCAGCGGAGCCAGCGGCGGGCCGGGACGGGCTGGTGCGAGTGTGGAGCTGGGTCTTGATGATCGGTGTGGGCTCGAGCGCGGCGAATGACCCGCTGCTGGCCGGGAGCGCTGGGCTCTGGAGGACCGGATGCCTCCTGGGCCGAAGCTCCTTTGCAACTTAGTTGTGGAAGCTCATCGTAATTTGCGTAGGAGCAGAAGTGCTACAAAACCAATTTGGAGGCAGCCAGATGCCCTTCCCTGCAGCAGGGAGCCAGGCAGTGGGCTCTGAAGTCAGGGCTGACAGTCAGAGAGGGCTGTGCTGTGCCTGCTGGCCGCCTCACCCACCCCTGCAGCCATCGCATCGTCCCAGGGACCCTGGGTGCACAGAAGCCATGAGTATGCGTGGGCACCTCTGTGTGTATGTCGGGAATTCACAAACTGGTAGGGAGGCAAGTTAGACAGGACCATCTGTAGACACTAGCCCAGGGGAAAGGAGTTTGTGTGAGCAGGCCGAGTAAAATGGTAAAAGTGGGATCTGAAGAAGACGACAAAAGCAAGAAGCTGTTGCCCATACAATGCCTGATGCCGTAGGCATGTCACTCTCTGGCTTCAAGGCGTTCTCAGGATGATGCCCTAAATGAACTGAATGTTCAAGTATCACAGGCACCACCTAGCTATGTGATGAATATATTGAGTTTTGCAGATGAATCTACTTACACATTTTTCCCTAAACAATTACGATGTTATTCATTTTTTCTGTGGCAATAATCACACCATAGTAATTTTATTTTACTTGGTATTGTGTAAAATTCTGATGTAGGAATGGAAGTAGTCATCTGAATAACAGTTAAGCTATATGCTAAATAAGTTGCATATACGTAAATGTTTGCAGGACTACTTTGGCTATGTTTGAGAGATTAACACACTGCAGAAAAAGGCTTTCTTGGCACTGATCTGTCACCAATCTATTTAATGGAAGTTTTCCCCCTTTTAACAGGAACAGGATGAGACACTGTCATGACCCTGCAAACCCAGATGCAGACGGGCTCCCTTGATTGCGTGGATGTCTGTGGGACCATTCCCTGTAATTAATTATTGCTCACCTTTTTTATTGCAGACAGCCAATTGTGTATTTTTCTGCATTTTTTTTCTGTTGTGAAGAGAAATTCATGAGGGATTCCCTCAGTTGCCTGAAACAGAAAGTATGTCGTGCCTATGAACCGCAGCTCCCTGCTGACAAAGTCCAGTCACATCTAATATTGTACACGTCATCTGTTCAAAGACTCAATCTCGCGTCTACCTGCCCTTACTACAAGTCCTGTGACTGAAGGCTGGGCGCTGTTTCATTATGTGCAACAGGCTTCAAAGTTAAATGACCTGACAAAAAGAAGGAAAGAAAAAGGCCAGGTGCAGAGGGGCCAGAGAACGACTTGGTGGCAGAGAGGAGGAACAAGCCCTGAAGCTTACGCAGAGTCTGGGACAGATTATATTGCCAAGGGGTTGGCAGCAGTGCTTCAGCCCGGCTCTGGCGATGGGTGTGCAGTCTATGTGTCTTTGAACCCGAAGCTGTGGTCAAGCTGGATGTCACTGACACCACTGTTGTGGGAAGAGCTGCATTGTAACCAGTCCTGTCATTCCTGAGCTTCTACACCCTGATTTAGTATTTCAAGATCTCCAAGTTATTCTCTCTCTCAGTGGTGACGTTTCATAGCTCTTTGCATAAAAGAAACCTAACACAGACAGTCACATTTCTGGGCAAGACCCATTTCCCATTGCCAACCTTGAACGCCAACAGCCCTTTCTGTGCCGATGTGGTCAGACAGTGCGTGAGACAGACAGCCCTTCATTACAGACTGGGAAACTCTCCTCCTCCTTCCATCCGGAGTTTTCAGCAGATTAATGCCTCCCAGGGCTGTGCCAAGACACAACGCTGAAAACATGACTGGTAAAAATTCCTGCTCCAAACTTAAGTCTTAGTTCCTCGTAAGGGATTTAACTTCAAAATGTGTCTCATAATCTTTTAGTACATTGTTAATGTTCAAGCAGAACTTCCAAGCAGGTTGATAAATTGAGAATAAAGAAAGGCATTTCAGAATATTCACGTATTGGTAGATTTGTCATGATGTGGAACATAAGAGGGGGATTTCTTCTCCCCAAGGACAAAAGTTTGCCTCTGTTATCTCAAGTGGCTTAGTGCAGCCTGGAATGCCTGGTGACGAGAAGACTGTCACGGAGCATAGGGCTGGGAAAATTATCAGCTGCAGGAAACATGTGGAAACTCCAAACATAAGTCAAACCATTACACTGAAGGCGAGGGAGAATAGGACAGGAAGAAGAGAGAGAGAAAGAGAGGAAAGCGTGCTGCTGGAGAATCAGGACCTCGGCTGCGTCACCCCAGCAGGCAGCGTGGGGTGGCGGCCCGCAGCTAACACATGCACTGTGGTGCTTAGGCCAGTCCAAGACAACAAGAGCAGCACTGGAAATCCCTGAGAAGGGGCCTGGCTGAGGGGCAGAAGGGCTGTCTTCATGGTGCAGGTGTGGAGGCAAGCAGCTGAGTGCAGACCCTCCATCTCTCAAGGGTTCCCGAATCCCCTCCTCTTCCAAGCAGGTTTCACTACTGTGGCTTTCTTTAGTTTTATTAATAATCCGGAGTATTATTTCTACAATCATCTCTCTCACCCACACTGCAAATACACTACCACACACCGCTGGTGCCTGGCTTACCATCTTGGGCCTGGCCATGGGATGACAGGGAGGTCGGTGTCGGCACCAGGCAGGCCGCCGGCAGCGCTTGCCCCGTGTGGGCCTGGGGGCTCCGGGAGCCGAGCAGCGCCGGGCAGACACGGGCCCTGCCCCAGCCCCGCGCTCTCCCGCGTGCTGCAGGCAGGGGCGTGTGTGGGGGTGTCGCAGGAGGGCCCCGGGAGCCCGGTTCTGGGCTTTGCGAGGGGTGAGGCTGCGGGGTCTGGCTGGCTTAGAGCCCCCCGGAGGGTCACCTGTAATAAAACCGCCAGCAGTAACGCCGGTGCCGCGGACTGGCACACCTGCCCGCCGCCGCTCCCCTCACCCACCCGAGGAAGCGTCCCGTGTGTGCACCGGCCCCACGGGTGTCGCTAGACCCGCGCGGGGCGCCGAAGGGCTGGGTTGGGAGGTGGCGACGCCCGGCAGGCCCCAGAGCCCGCCGGTGAGCACGGCAGCGCCCGGCTCTGCCCGCCAAAGGCCTGGGACCGGGCCTAGCCCAGCGCCCAGGGCTCGCGGGCCCCTGACCGGCCGCGTCAGGTGACGCGGGTCACGCCGCCTCCCCCGCCCGCCCGCTGCGCGCCCCGCCGGCAGCTGCGCCGCGCGCTCCGCCGAGCGCCGTGCGGGGGAGGGGAGCGGCGGCGGCGGCGAGGAGCGGCGGCGGGGCACAGCGCCAGCGCGGCACCTGGGCCCCCGCGGCCGCGGCCAGGCCCGCCCAGAGGCCGCCCGGAGGCAGAGGGGCCTTCGGAGCCCCGCCGGGAGTGTGGCCGGCATGAGCCAGGTGCCGAGGAAGCTGCCGGAGGACGAGGAGGGGGACGAGGAGGAGGAAGAGGAGGAGGAGATCGTGGGCCTGGCGGGCTATGCCGACGGGGCCGAGTCCTTCTCGGACGGGGACGCGGAGAGCGGCGGAGATGAGGCGTGTGAGTGCCACCCGCGGCGGCTGCAGCGGCAGCGGGGGCGGTGTAGAGAGGGGTCGCGGCCGCCGTGGGGCTGCGGGGGGTG
>WKFP01014356.1:156481-180530 GCA_011057875.1 Pterocles orientalis | reverse complement strand
AGGCCTCGGTTGGGACGGGGGTAGCGGGTAGGAGGCCGGGGTGCTGCGGGGTGACCGCGGGAGGGGACAGGGACAGGGTGGTCGTTGGGCGCTACCGTGGGGTCAGAGAGAGCAGGGAGCTCTGAGGCAGGAGCAGGGCAAGGGCTGACAGGTAGCAGGAAAGGTTGGGAAAGAGGGAGGAGGCAAAAGGAGTGCAGATAAAGTGTGTGTGTGTGTGTGGGGGGGGGGTAATCTCCTTTCAGTATTTTCCATGTTTGGGGACAGAGTTATTAGTTATTAGTGGCCGCAGCCAGATGATGTGAGTTGAGTGTGCCAAGGTGGCGGCGGGGCTGGGTGTCAGGCTATAAAAGGCAGCAGCAACACGCGACTCTATGTCCAGGGCTGCTCTGCAGCTGTGGGTGTCCGTCCCCACCGTGGCAGGATCCACCAAATGTCTGTTGTCCATGTGTCTGAGCATGTGAGGACCCATGTTACTCGCTGTGTTTCCGTGTCAGTATGGATGGCGATGTTAGGAAGGACAGGCTTACCAGGAGAAGCGGTCTCATTCAGTAAAAAAAGCCAATGCCAGCTCAGAGCCTGTTGCTTTCATTCAGAGCCTGGATTCATTGTTCTGAGACGTATTTCACAAAGGAGCTTGGAAACTCTCAGTATCTCAGGGTGGAAAAAGAATTGCCTTTTTATAAGAGCGTAATAAAAGGGCATATATTTTAGGCTACTTTGATTATTAGTATGGAGAACCCTTCTCCTTAAAAGCCTGGTCCTACAGGCTGCCATGGGAGGTATCACACTGACTAATGCAGTTTTAGGGAGGGGAGGAAGGTCAGTGCTTTGAGTATAAGCCTTCATGTTTAAAGGCTGTGGGAATGCTAGGATGTAAGAGCTGTAGCTGAGACTAATTAAAGTCTTACTTGAAACTGCTAAAGAACTGCCTTTATTTTTATGCAAAGAGAAGATATTTTAGCATGTTTCTTTAGTGCTAGGCTAACTTAGTAGTTTCTGTAGAGAAGTAATCCCTATTCTGTCCTCAGATAAATTTATTTGGATATTATTCAATAAGAACTTTGTTAGATTGCTAAAAATTTCAATTTCTTCTTCATAGTAGCACCAGAACTTAACAGAAACAAACCTTTACATCCTGAATAGTAGAAGACAGTCCACACCAGGACCTTTTTTGTACAGGATTAAAACAAAAGGCCATTTTAACAGTCCAGATCCCCTGGCTTTCTCTTTCATTCTGAAGTCTCTGGAGGCATAGGGCATCTGTAATGGAGGAGGTTGGGATTTGGGTCTGTGTTTTGTGTATTTAACGCTGGACTGCAGGGCAAGGGGCTTTCCTTTTCCCAGTTTTTGTCCTCTGTCTTCTTGGATCTGTACAGTAAGCAGTCCAAAATTCAGTGTAACAGCTTCCACGTTTCTACAAAGAAATAATGAAAGGGCAATATAATGAGAACAGATTCAGTGTGTGGCTGGTGAAAGTGAGAGGAGAAGCCAGGCTTAAAAGTAAAACCATAATTTATGCTTGTAGGCATATGGAAGATTTCAAAACTTCGTACTGGTCAGCTCTCACCCCATACTGGTTTCTTGTCTCCAGCTTGAGTGCTGAAACCATGTCTCTTGTCCTCTTCTTGATCTTTTTACTTTACACATGGGGTCACATTCAGAGACCTTAAAGCATTTAGTCACATTTTTGATATATGCAATTAAGTATTTAGAAGGAAAGCAGCCCTCTGCAGAGTACCCAAGGAAGTAGCTTTAAGACATCATTGCAGACTGACACATTTGTGGCAGAGTAGAACCAGGTCTTCTGGTTCGGAGTCTTTTCGTTAGCCACAAGAATTTCCTTCCACCAGGCATTTTTGCAATGTGTATGAACCCACAGTAGCTTTCTTGATTGCATATAAGCTGCTTCTGTTAACTCTCTAGGCTCAGGCCATCTGTTAGTGTTGAAGATGTTCATTGTATGTGTTTTGTAAGGCTATTGTCTTGACAGCACTCCAAAGTGCTGCAAATGTCACAGTCGCATTAATACTGGCTATGCTATGAGGTCAATGGGCTTGAAGGTACCCGAGTGGAAAGTTTGGGACTGCTAATCTCCTTTACACAAAAAAGGTTACAACTTAAAAATAACATAATTGCATTAGCGGTCAAAAAAAAAAGTCATTATTAGCTGTATTAGTTTAAAACTAGACTCAGAGGCTTGTTACTTTACATATGGTAGCATAAGCAAAATAATTTCTTTTGGCTTGATATCACTTGAGCAGATGAACTGCAATGCTTTATCTGGATGTTTGAAAACTGGTGAAATCTACAAATATACTTTCCAACGTGGCATCCCTGTCACATATGCCTGCAAAGCACTGATAGTTGCCTGCTTTCACAATTAATTGCAATTGATGTGGAATTCAGAATGGGCTTCAAAAACTTTCAGTTCTCAGTGAACATCTCTAGTAGCGTGAAGGAGGTACTAGAGTATGCGTTGTGTACTGTGCATCTTGGTGAGCCAGGTCAGGACTGCTACGTGCAGTTCTCCATTAACTGCTCAGAGCTGGACGCTTCTGCATGTTGCAACACAGACAAATTGCACTCCATAGGCAAGGACACAACTGCAATTACAGAAGTTTTGCAAGGAATTAAGTGCTTCTCTGTGGGGAAAGTGCTTTTAAGTTTAAGTTTAATTTGTGAACACTTCTGATGATATGGCCTCTAACCAGTGTGACTTTTGTTCTTCACAGCTGCTTAGAAAAGTTGAGATACAGAGGGCTGTTGATATGCATTAGAAACTGGCCTTTTGTAACGTTTGCTCTTTGCAAAAGTGAATGAAGCAGCAAATGTGTTGTATCTCACCATAGGGAAAATTGTCTCTCCCATTACAGAATAGAGAAGAGTTTAGTGTTCTCTTAGGCATATTATGATCTCACTCAGTAACCTAGTCTGGGAAGTTGCAGTGATACATCTACTGGCATCTCTGTGGCAAATTAAAGAAGGAGTTGTCATGTACTCTGCAAAGGAATGTGGGCAGGCAGCACATCGTCCAATTCCTTTACATATAAGGTAATCTTTTAACTCTCTCCAAGAGGAAAGTGCTATAGCAGCCTTGCTATCTAGTCAGGTTTAGATGGTACTCATTTACATTTCCCTGTCTTTGAGCTGGCAGGATTTCAAAAGCTAGATAACAGTCTTACTAGCAGAAGAGCTAGTGTTCATTTGTCTCATTGGAAACTCTGTTTGCACTTGTGACTGTATTTTCTTTAGTATGGCTTTAGTATAAAGCAGTTTCTTTCTAGTAACTATTACAGTCCACAGGAATCTAACAGCCTGGAATAATTTAATATAACAACAACGTAACGCCCCAGGTTATTTAAAATATTTTCTTAGATACATGTGAGATTTCATCAGATTTCTTAAAGAAAAAGGAGTTGTGTAGGTAGCCTGTCTTCTGGTTGTCTTATCACCTGTCAGAACTTTGGGAACTGCTGTCCGCCTTCAACCAAATTTGAACAAAAGACATCTCAAAGATGAGTAAGTTCCCACAAGTTTGATGAAAACTGGCATTCAGAAGAGAGGAGAGACCCAAATTAAAGTGAGAGGGACAGACAAGCACATATGTGCGTTCTCTGTGGCAGCAACTGGCAAAGCGGTGTACACATGTGTATGGTCTAGCAACTGGCATGTGTTTAGCTGTAGATCAGCCACAGCATTTCTGTTTGTTATTTGGAGGATATGTCATAAGACATACAGGGGGAAGTTGCTGTTACTGTGGTGGGGAGAGGAAGGGGACACAAAAGTACAAATCTATAGCAAATTAGACTTTGTAAATTCTGTTGCATACGGAGCAAGTGGGAGTTTTTTAAACTTTTTGAAACATTCAGTCAAGCCTCAACCAGAAGACTGTTCTTTATACACCTTTATAAAGTATTTTATTCAAACTAGTTCTTGTAAAGCTTTGTATAAATTATTTTCCCTTCTGATGGCCAAATTACATGGTGTATGGATATATGCACATTAATGAAATTGCTACTATACATTTGGCAGCTATGGAAAAATTGTGCATTAGAGAAGAGAGTGGGGTGAAGGAAACACCATTAAATCCCGTAACTTTGGTTTGCTTTATTGACAAGCCTGTAACCCCAAAACACAAAATACCGTTACATCACCCTAGAGCAGATGTTTTTTATTCCTCTGTAAGTGTGAAGCGTTGCAGGCACGTTTCTTGCAGGCAGAGGAGGGTACTATCGCCGTTCAGGTTGACAGGAAGAGTACTGCACCGTGTTGACTGCAGTTTATGACTCCCTAAATGTGTTGTCTGTGGATCAGCAGAAGTTGTTCATCGCTGCATTAGGGGGATGAGATTCTTACGGAGTTACCTGTGGCTGTTCTGCTTGAAGGGGTTTCGTCTGTGCGCTACTCCAGCCTGGCATTGACAAGAGCGCAGTGAATGGTAGTGCCTGTTGAGGGCTTTCAAAGGTATATGAAATGGATAGGAACACACAGATGAAGAGTTTTCAACTCCTGTCAGTCCCTGTGGTGACACGGAGTGGCATAACCTCTCACAAGCCAGTAGATGGTGCCAAGGGGATGTTTTAGGCTGACGCTCGCTGCAAGACCTGCAGTAGGAGATGCCCTGATTCTCCCCAGCTGAAGCTCAGGAGGTGCACACAGAAGTGAACAGGGTTCCGTGCCCTCCTGGCAGGCACATCCTGCTCTTGTGTTTCTGAAAGTTGTGAGTGAGGCTTGAGGAACACAAGAGGACAGATGTGACACCACTCCTGGGTGCAAAACATGCTCCAGGGCAAAGGATTCCTTCAAGCTTTCCATGTTTTTCGGCCCATAAGGCTATGTAATAAATTGACAGGTTCAAATTGTTGTTGCTCAGGTTTCGTGTTTTGGATTTTCATACTTTTGGAGTAAAGTTAATCCCTTAAAGTATGCAGGAAGGATGCATATGAACACGTGTGTCGGCTTTCTGCAATTCAAAATTTATTCTAACAGAAAAAGAGAAAGAAATACAGTTATGTTGTGCTCTAAATTATGTTGAATAGTCTACTGCAGCAGGTAGGAGAAGGTTTGCCTGACAGCTGGGGAGTTTAGCCTGTTGTCTGATGAGTATTTTAAACCTGACCAGTGTGTGCTGTGAGCCTTACTCTGCAGATTTAGCATTGACAACTCAGGTTTTTTGCATTGCTTGTGTTTGTTGCTCCAGACAGGTTATCACAGAGGTGTCTGAAAGCTTTTTATATCTACATGCAGCACCATTTTCAGCTAAGCACCAAAGGACATTTCAAACTTACAGGACAACTAAATGCAGCAGTGTAGACTGTTGGAGCTGTTTTGATTAGAGATGCCTGAAACTGAAGTTAGTGCGCTTACAGGTGTGGATAGCTGTACATTCGTGTCCTTACAGATATAACAGTGTCGTTTACTCCATTAACTACCTTTATGCTAATGTAACTGCATCAGCACGAGAAAATGTTTTGGTTTAGGGCTACCAGCTTCAAACTAGGGTAGGTGACATAATGAAATCACTGTGTTCCCAGGCCTTTGTTTTACAAATAGGCAGGGGATATGCTGTAATCTTACTTACTGGATAAGAAACTTCTACAGATGGTAACACAAATTATTCAATAGCAGGTGAAATCCTAACCGTCTTAGAGAAGGACTCCTTGGGAGCTCAGTGCTGTCTTTTAAGTCCCAGCATAAAGGAATTGTGTGCATGTTGAGTTGTCCTTTTCCTATAACTCCTGGGATATGTGGGGAGGATTTATTTATTTATTTGTTTAATTGGAAGGAAGCCTTTCTGTAGCCTTACAAAGATCACGTAGATGTAACTAACACTGACTTACTCCTTTCCTACAGCAGTGTGATGTAGCTATCAGTTGACAACAGTATTTGTTACCAGATGATACTCTTAAGTCGGGTTAGAATGTATGTAGGATAGTGTTAGAGTAAAGTTAGATGTTTTAGGATGTCTCTGTGTGGTAACACATCTATCACACACAAACTGAGTGATCAAGTCTTCTGAGGTCTCTTACACAGGAGAAGTAGGTTTTCTGGTAGTATAGCCTAAGGGACAAATAATTCAAGTTAAAATGCCTGTAGCACTTCTCACTAAGCTTAAAAATCATAATGTTTGCATAAATCCAAGTAAAAATGTCATGAAAATAAATGTCAAATGCATATTATCTGGCAGTTACTAATTGTATTGCCATAGTATATTACTTTTCTTCTTGTATGATTTTGTTCAGTTTTAGATTTCAATGATCCTTTCAGTACTGAAGTTAAGCCAAGAATTCTGCTCATGGGATTGAGAAGAAGTGGGAAGTCTTCCATTCAGAAAGTTGTCTTTCACAAAATGTCGCCGAATGAGACTCTCTTCTTGGAGAGCACAAACAAGATCTGCAGAGAGGATGTTTCCAACAGCTCCTTTGTCAACTTTCAGATATGGGATTTTCCTGGGCAAATTGACTTCTTTGACCCTACGTTTGACTATGAGATGATTTTCAGAGGCACTGGAGCACTGATATTTGTTATTGATTCTCAGGTAAAAAAAGGGGCTTTAAGCTACCTTTTTTTGTTCATTCAGCAGTAGACAAATGAGTTGGAAAGCATAGATTTTCTCAAAGCAAATAGATTACTTAACTTGCATCACAAACACACATTAAAAGAAAGTCATTAAAACTTGAAGAGATGCTTGGTTATTTTTAATCTCCCTCTGCAGTATGATCAAAAGTTAACTAATTTGCTTTAACATCTCGACGTTCTTGCTCAGATTCCTACATGCTGGCAGCATAAGATTGGTGCACGTGCTGGATGTAGGCTCAGGCTCCTACTTATAAGAAATAAAAAATTAAGCTGTTGTTGAACTGTAGCATTATCTAAAAGTAAATATCATAAAATTTTATATATATTTTTTTAAGAACTTCCCATCAGTTGTAGCTTTTCTCTTTTCTTATTTAGGATGATTATATGGAAGCATTAGCTCGGCTGCATCTTACTGTGACCAGAGCCTACAAAGTGAATCCAGATATCAACTTTGAAATCTTTATCCATAAAGTGGATGGTTTATCTGATGATCACAAGATTGAAACGCAGAGAGATATTCACCAGAGGGCAAATGATGACCTTGCAGATGCTGGATTGGAGAAGATTCACCTCAGGTGAGAAAAGCTGCTGTGCAGACAATCCTAAAGAGGAAAGCAGCTTATTTGACAAGTTACCATATTCTGTTCTCTTGAAGTCATTTTGATATATGAAGGAAAGAGATAATCAGAGACATTACATTTGACATGAGCCAAACAGAGTATCTTATTTCTGATTGCTGTCTTGGAGGGAAAGATGGAAAGGATATGTGCTTAAAAAGAGATGACAAATACAGCAGAGCCCTGCCAGTTTTTGCTGCAGTTGCCATCTTGAAATAAGTTGCTTAGACAGTGGCAGCAACCAGTAGAGCTCCAGCTAGTAGTGTATATGCTACCTACATTTTCCTTCTTTGAAACCTCTCTGCCTCATAGTCCCCTCCCAGTCACTAGTCCTCACTGCTGCAGCCTGCTTGGAGCCACTTGGGAAGACAGGTGCTGTATCTTTGCCTTCTGTCTGCTGATAAAGCAGATTGTTGTAGCAAATAATTAAAAATCAGTGGACTTCTGCAGACTGCGAACTAGAGGACATAAAGTTGTCATGTCTTTCTTAACACTTAAAGCCAAGTACAAATATATTAAAGAGACCTGCTCTGTGAATATGCCAGATCTTTAGAGCTCTTAACAACTTAACTGCATCATTGCATCGATAAATGGGTCCACAGCTTTCAAAAAGTAGATCACAATAGACATACTCAGTAATATTCCTTTCCTGCAATTTGAAAAATATTTTTGTAAGAATACCAAGGTGGGAGTTGCACCATGAAGTTCTACATTGGGGTCTAGTTTGCAGTGTCTAGGGTTTTTTTGTGTAGAAATAAAGTCCTGTGCTTCAATCATAACATGTGACTTTTGATCACAAGGGGTAATTGCAAAAGTGTAGGCACTTGCTGTTTGACAATATTTCATTTCACTCATATTATGAAAGGTACATCATGTTCACAGTATGTGGCTAAAAGGAAAATGTGGTGACGTTTTTTTCCAGCTTTTATCTGACAAGCATATATGATCATTCTATATTTGAAGCATTTAGCAAAGTGGTACAGAAACTGATTCCACAGCTCCCGACACTGGAAAACCTGCTTAACATCTTTATTTCAGTAAGTACTTGTATACTTTGTCTGTAGATCCAGCTATGTCCAACGTGCATGTTCAGATATTCTGTTGGCTGCCTTCTGAGAGATTATGAGCAATATGAACTCTCAGAGAAATTATGAAAACTTAATTGAAATGCACTAGAATGCAGTTTGGCCTCATGTCCCTGTCTGTTCAGCAGTGTCCCTGAGCTGCTAAGATACAGTATCTCCTGAATCCTGTGAAGTGGGTTAGCAGCCATCACTTTTCTGCTGGTACATTAATCTGAATGTTGCAAAGGTCTGTGCTGCATGCGTTTAAGTAGTACTTAGAATTTGTGTAAATCAGTTCTTAAAGGAACATCATCTTGGATGATGGAGAGCTTATGGAGCTTCCTAGAATTATTTCTACTATGTATCGAAGTTTAACCTGCTTAAGAAAATCTTCTGTTATCTTGAAATTTTTAGAGGTAGAATCTATCACAACTTTCATATAGTTACTCCCAAGGCCAGTTAGAGCTTTCTGTATGTAGCGACTTATTATCACTGTGGAGGTAATTGTTTGCTCCACTGTTACTATATGTGTGGTCCCTCTCCTTTGTACTGTACATCACTAGGACACACACTGATGCACTCTTTAATTCAGTTAAAAGCAGGTATGGAGGAGTCCAACATCCTCATGTTTCGGCACAAGATAAAAGATGGGAATGTGTGGCCATGAGCAAAGGGGAACACAGTGAGTAGGTTGTGAAAGGGGGGAACTCCCTGTTTTGGTGGTCATTGAGTCAGGTCACAGCAGCTGCTGAAACCTCACCCTTTCTCACAGTATTCTAATTTTGCACCTTGCATCTATCATTAATTTGTCAAGCTTCAATTTCCAAGCAAGGTACCTTGTTGTGCCTTTTTGTGATTCTGAAGTAATGAAATTATTTTGTATCATTCAACAGCCTGTAAGATAAAATTAGACTTCACAGTTTCTCAGTGTAGGTTGTGAAAATGTAGAGAGAAAAAAAGTTGCATGTGTTGCTGAAAGGGAGAGCTGGGATTAAAGGAAGGTCTTTCCAGAACTTGTTCTCTTACTATTAAGCAACAGGTGATGCTATTTCATAATGAATGGTTTGTTACAAAGATCTGTTTCTAACAAAATGGCTGGACTGAATACCAGTTATCACCCAGTCTGAAACTCCACTTAGGACAGAAGGGTAATGAGGGAGTGATGACAACAGTTCTGGAGCAATCGGATTTTAAATATACTACACAGTCTTAAAGAGAAGACTGGCTGAATGACAGTCCTCCATGTGCCAGAGTCACCCCAGTCACTCGGATCTCTCTATGGGGTCTCCTCACTGTTTGGAGTTGTGAAGAATTTGTACCAAACCAGCAGATGAGTTGAATAGGAGCTGTTCCCTCTGTGGCTCATGACAATTGCTTGTGTGTCTGGAACACCCAGAAGGCAGTTCTGATATCTGGAATACCAGATGTAATTTGTAAGGACGAACAAGTCTTTCAAATGAATGGGAAGTCCAGAAAAGAGACAGAGGTATACTATTTCCACTGCTCAGGAGGGGAGACAGTCTTAGACTGTTTCTTAGCTCCAAATAGAGCAAAATCCAGATTGTTAATGACAAAGCAAGGCGTAGCTTCATCGCTATGTCACATTCTTGCTGTCTGTTTTTGTATCTTCTATCTGTAGATAGGAGACTCTGAATGACTACTTGCAGCTACAGGAAGACTAAACATCATTCTCCAGCATAGAATTATTTAGCGGGTGCCTCTTTACTATAGCAATTTAGTGACAACAAATCTTGGTGTGGATTTTGGTGATGCCTTACCTCGGGAAGCCAGTGTGTTGGATACCAAAGCGTGGGTGTATTGGTGTTCTAGTTTGGGTTTTGCAGCGATATTCATGAAGGTGTGCTTTCGTTTATGCCATGAACACAAAAACAACACAAAAAGCCGATGATTATAAAAATAGATCTGTGATCACTCTTAAGTTCACGGCAGGATTTTGCCTGACTTTATAGCGCCACAGTGTGTTAGCTTGTACGTTTGAGGAACCATCAGTGTGATAATCCTGCTTCTACATTCTTTCATGTGACTGCTTTTAAGGCATAAAATATGGTTAGGTTTTGAATGCCAAACCATGTAAATCTTACCTAATGCTCTTATCTGCTTCATATAGAAGGATGTCTGTTTTTTAATTACCGTGGCCTTACCAAGCAATCAGGTTATGTGACATGGGAATGTGGATTTTTATTTTAGGGTTGTTGGGGTTTTTTTAAGGAATGTTAAAAAATATGTGTTAAAAACAAACAATGAGTTATCATGGTAATAATAAAATCAAGTATAGTTTCGTTTAATTTCATAATCTGTAAATTCAAATGTAGTATTGAAAAATAAAATTCATTCACTAAATCTGCAGTTTGCCACAAGACCTGTTCAAATAACTATCCGAAACTGATTCCTAACTGTAAGTGATTGGTGATATCCTGTAAGTTATTTTAAAAAGCACCTTTTAGGGCCAAATTCTGGCTTACTCTTCATACTTCCAAGAAGGAAAAAGATAGGTCTATTTACCTAATCTATGAATTGGAGTAGTACTACCAGTTTTACTGAACCCATTCCATTCAAAGAATAGAAGCTGCCTTGTACTTCATCTAACCCAGTATAGTTGAGAAACATGTTTGAATTTCAATTGTCTCATTGTTTTTACTTAGCCA
The DNA here is from genome assembly GCA_011057875.1 of Pterocles orientalis. Taxonomy (NCBI): domain Eukaryota; kingdom Metazoa; phylum Chordata; class Aves; order Pterocliformes; family Pteroclidae; genus Pterocles; species Pterocles orientalis. The sequence continues at coordinate 169,604 of WKFP01014356.1, read as the reverse complement.
AGATAAAATCTCATATATTTATAGGAGAAAATTTTTTTGCAGTTAGTTATTCTCTTGGTTCAGCTTAACCATGGAATACTCTTACATCACTTCAGAGTGCTTGATAGAGCTGCTAGCGCATGTTGCATCTTTCCAGAGTGTAAGGTTGTGGCAGGGATAACCAGTGCTCACTCTGGCCCTGCTGTCATTGACATCACTGGCAGCGTTTCATTCGGTTGCATAAGGCAGCTGTTGGCTTTTGTTTCTCTAACAAGGAACCCTCCTGCTCTGGTCACAGAAACAGTTAATTTCTTATTGTCATCTTCCCTGACTGAACATTGATGACGTAATGTCTCTTTGAATAGTATTTTTTATCAACTATTTCCTGATTTTTTTTTTTTTATGACTTGTAATTATTGTTTGTACTGGTATTTTTTTCCTTGAGCCAATTCCTCACAAACATTCTGTCAAATCCTTTGCTTTTTCAATTAAAGGTGTACTAAAAACACTGGCAAATGAAGTCTTTGAAGTCATGTGGGTACAATGTAGTGGTTGCTACGGCTGGCAGTCCATCCTACCCTTTTGCAGAGGTTTTTGTCACCATACAAAGTTCAACAGAAGCAAATATTTGGCAGTTTCTAAGTTTCAACTGAAAACGAACATGGTTTAAGTTAAGACACTAAGCTCTGCCCTTTCCAGCAGGAATAACTGCTGGGATGGCAAAAATCTCAAGATGAAAACCTTTGAAACTGTCACTGCAAGTACAGGCAGGCTGCAGCAGCTGGAGTTCTGAGATGGAAAAATCACTTCTCATTGTGAAATGTTATTATATTGTCATTAGCATCGTACTAATTTAAACTACATCTTACCTGTACAGCTGAAATTGTCACTATATCTCTTTATATAATACAAAATTTTATAATCGACTTCTCCTGAATGCTTGAGTTCCAACTTCTTCTGTCTAAAATTACTTGTATTTTCAAATATGTATTTTGGCAGTGAATTATGACTATATACTTATGATATTTACAGGTGAATCTTATGATTCATCTTACTTGACAGCATCTGTTGAAGTATGTGAGGTTCTGTCAGAATTACTATTTTAAAATTACAGAACTATCGTGTGTCCAGAATAACCAAAATCAACATGCATACATTTCTGTTCTTTGTGCTCAGAGACTGTAGACTCATACAGCCATGTAGGCTGAAAGGGACCCTTAGAGGTCAGCTCCTGCTCAGAGTCAGGCTGGTTAGAGGAGGTTGCTCAGGGCTGGGTCCAGTCCAGCTTTGTGTATCTCCAAGGACAGAAACTCTAAAACGCTTCCCAGTGCTTCACCACTCTCATGCTAAACTTTTTTTTTCTTGTATCAAGTCAGAATTCCAGCTTTTGCCTTTTGCCTCTTATCCTTCAACACCGTAGCTCTGAGAAGAGTTTGGCTCTGTCTTACATTAAGTATTTGTAGACAAGGCAACGAGCCTTCTCTTCTTCAGGCTGAACAAAGTTTTCTGGGGCTGTCCTTGTACATCATGTGCTTCAGCCCATATACATAAGGTATCCACAGCATATACTTTGGTTTGAATATTTCTTTTGTTAATGAATTGCTGAAATGTGCCACTCAGAGAGCCTTTTCCATAATGAAATGCAAGAAATTCACCTCTATACTCTGTTATTATTGATAGGTGTTTCCAGCCTTAACTGTGTGTGCGATAGTGGCAGAATTAAGCTTCTTTAAGAAGAAAATGCCCAAAATATTGCTGGCTGTTGTTCAATAGCATACCTAGGGTTGACGTTTTTCTACCTATATCGGGAAATTTGGAAAGTGGTAGGGTCACTTTGGTCTGTTAACTGTGTGTTAAATAGTTGGCTTAGAAAAGGAAGAAGAAGAAAAAAGGAAAAGTTCTGTACTACAAAGGAAGCTGAAGCAATTAAAACTTGTTAGGGGTTTTCAGTGTGTTTTTTGGTAGTTACAAAACTGCTGTGGCAGCAGCCTCAAACTGTATTAGAAAGGCAAGCCCATATATGGAGAAAATTCAGTTTTGGAGAAAGTTGCTTCTCTTCCTGTATAGATGGATTCTGAAGCGTGATTTAGAGCTTGAGCTTTAGCAGTACTGGGAAATTGCCTTCTGTGTTTATGCTGGGACAGCTGCCCAGGTGCAATCCCTTGATATCAGCAAGAAAAGCTAGTGTTTTCAGTTACACATTACACATTTTTTTCCTCCTCCTTTCCCCCCCCCCGCCAGGAAGCAGAGGCTTATGGCAGTTTACCTTATCTACACAAAGTATGAGCTAGTGTTCCTGGCTCGCTTCTGAGAGCTGCAAGTACAAAAGTACAATACATCTTCAGTGTGGAGAGAGGTTTAGTCACCTTGGCAGGATGACAGGATGACATAGCTGTCATCACATTAGCAAGTCTTAGCATTATAAACATGGCTTTAATGACCAATGCTATGTGAAAACTGAAAGAGCATCATCAGAGCACTGGTCTTTCTCCTGTGATCCTAACAGATTTTCTAAGGAACCAGACAGTAGAACAGCTACAGACCCCAGTGAGACAGTTTCTCAGTTTCCTTGAGAAATTAGCTCCTGAACACTACTGCGTTCTTTGTCCATCAGCTTTTTCTTTTCCTTGTTTCTATCTTCTTACATGTCCACCATGAGTAACTTGGAATTACAGCTCTCTTTTTATGCCTGTTACAGTCAAAAACACAAAAGCTTGGGCTTGGAGGATTCCCGCGCACACATCTTTTCCACTGAAAATAAATGTAATCTCTCCAGGTGTTTTCCAGAGAGGGGAAGTCTGGGAGTCTAACTTGGCATTATGTTTGCTCAGAGGCAGAAACTATTGGAAGGTCTGTGAGCATGAAGGTTTGCTACAAATATGACAGTGCTGTATGTACAGTTCTTTCAAAATGAGCTTGATTGCGGTTTAACTTCCACTTCTTCAGCCTAGCTTTTTGTATAACAGGCAAGTAAGGGAACAAAAAAGCTTGGTGTTAATTTGAAGACATGGCTTCCACTTTATTTTTCTTTCTTTTTTCTTAAATAGAATTCTGGGATTGAAAAAGCATTTTTATTTGATGTAGTCAGTAAGATCTATATTGCAACGGACAGTACTCCAGTGGATATGCAAACTTATGAGCTCTGCTGTGATATGATAGATGTTGTGATTGACATTTCTTGTATATACGGGTAAGTAAATTGTTAATGTTTTTTATAAAACTGTGTACCTAGAATCTGAATGACCTCAAAAGTAGAATGGTGTGGGTATAAATAATAATGAGAATCTGTAATTTACAAGGCTAATTGTCAGGACAGGGGAGAAGGAGGAAACAGCAGGCTTCTGAGGTACAGATCCCCTGCCAGCAACAAGCACTGTTCCCTTCCCAGCCTCTTTTGTGAACACCTTCTGCTTTCTATGCTAAGAGTTTTATGTGGAGGAAGGAGTGGAAAGTAACCAACCTAAAATAAGAGGAAACATTATCTTTTTGTTCCTCAGGGAAGAATTAAACAGAAGGATGCCTTCCATTAAAAAAAAAAAAAAAAAGTGGAGTCATATTTAGTTTTGTTTCCTCTTAACAGCTAGTGGCCTCTACTGGCCTCAGAGAGCTGCTTTACTGTTGCTTCAGTTCCCTCTTTGTGCTCTTTCCCCTACCTAACCTTTGTGGTTTGTTTTGTTTTTGTTTTTTTTCTTCAGTTTCCCCTCCTTGTACATTAGCAGTTGGAGGTCTCCTGGGGTTGCATGTACATCACCTTGCAAGTTATGTTTTCAATGGCCCCTGGCCAAATGTAATGCCAGCTATTCCTGGGAAAGGCAGGGGCATATTAAGAATTAGCAGATGAAGATGCATGGATTTGGAGGCTAAAGCACAGCATGCTTAGAGTGTGATAGTCTTTGGTAGCCTTTGCATTCTTACCCATTGATAGACTTCTTGCACTCTTGGAGAAGATACAAGGGAGGATCCTGGTGCAGATGTGCAATAAACAAAAGAACAACAAACTGTTCAATACATTTCTGAAATGTCCTGTGTTTTTATGTTGTACTGCATGTTTCAGATTTTGGAGTTGGTCACTTCAGTAACTGTACAAGAACTTGTCTTTCACAGAGGTACACAATAAAGGATGCTGATTCTGTGGCATTTCTTTTTTGTACACAGAAAGATGCTGCTGCGTAGTTCAAAAGACTATGCATTTAATTATTATCTGTGTACCACCACTTTTGGGGCTTTCTATTCACGGAATGTCACTCTGCCACTGTCTTTGTGTAACCATTCAGCATTTATCACCAGCAATCTGCCTGTCATGTTTTTAGCTATAGACTAAAGACGTGATACTACAATTCATTTCTTATTCTCTGTTTCTGGAGCATCTGTGGAGCTTGCTACCTTAATAGATTCTTGATACTAATTGTTCTGAGAGATTGGTGATAAATATCTATTTAGCAACATCTGTGTGTGCATTCAGGAATGAAGGTAGAATTACAAGGTACAAAACTAATACAGTGGTCATCATGACACATCATCTGTGAAGGAGAAATCTCTTTTCGTGATATGATGTTGCAAAAGCCAACATCTCATGAGGAAAGTCTCATGATGGCTTAGACCCTTAGTCAGCTGCCACTGCTCAAGCAAGGTTACTGGATTTGGAGTTATCGGTACAGACTTACTGGTTCACATGTTTTAGATAAAGTCATAATATAGTGCATTGATTAAAAGAAAACACAATCTTGGGATAAATGGTTGTTAACTAGCAGAGGAAAAAATAAGGCTTCAGTTCATGTACTTGGCAATCAAACAATCTGATTTCTAGCCCCAGATCTAAGATTTGGTGTGTGATTGGATAAATGATTTAATCTCTCTATCTTCTTAGTTTACATATTGTGTAGTTTGAAGAAGAATCTTCTTGAAAGGTTGAAATGAAAATTTCATAAAGTTTGAGATTATCTGGTAAAAGAACTAATGTGAGAGTACTTTTGTTAGCTCATCTGGTGGTTTATCTTGTCTTGTTTGTTTGTTTGAATATTACCCTTTAGGCTAAAAGATGATGGCACTGGAACTCCTTATGACAAAGAATCAATGGCAATCATAAAACTGAACAATACAACTGTCCTTTATTTAAAAGAGGTGACAAAATTCCTTGCTCTTGTTTGTTTTGTCAGAGAAGAAAGCTTTGAGAGAAAAGGTATTTTTCTCTTTTCTAGTATTGCATTACTTTTCCCTTGTATTAGCAAGTTAATGCATAGCTGTGGTTGTCTTTAGCTGATAACAGTCTCTAGCTGTATCACAAAATATTGAAGGTAAGTACAGCTTGATAGAGCTTACATAACACGTTTAAAGGCATGAAGTATTTGTGCTGGCATTAAGATAAGATGGTATCATAAACATATTTGATAACTTTATGATATGAAGGCATATGACAGTTTACATCCAGTACAGTAAAGCTTCCATTTACAACAGTAGAATGTGCCAGTTTATCTTGGCTAACATTGATTTGTACCTGCTGGCACCAGCATGTGCATTTGGAACAGCTTGCATGCCATAACCAAGGCAAAATTGTTGAAACTGGCTGATAGAAATGTTCTTGCTTTTCTGATCTCTGAAAGGAGGCTTTTGAAAAGCTGCATATTTGGGAACTAGGTAGCTTTCATATTTTGCAGTTAAAGTGCATAAAATTTCTTGATTATCTTTCTAACCCAGGTCAAGGTCAATATTGAAAGCTTAGTTTGTGATCTCTCTGCTCGCTGGCATGATGTTCACTGGGTTACTAGTCGTAGTGAAATGCTCAGAGATCAGAACTGAGCAGCAGAAGAATGAGCCATCATCTGGGCTTGTGTCCCCATCTTATGATTTTAATTCACCAGTCAGTGTTGGTGTGTTTGTGAATGCAGTACTTACACCATGTCTGCTGGGCTGTTTGGCAGGCTATTTAGCTTTCATTTCATGGAACTTCCAACTGGTCGAATTTCTCTTTCGTACCTGTACCACCTTTATCATGTATGAATGTTAGTTAAGGTCACTTTCGTTTTTTGCTGTAAGCTTAAGAATAGACATACCTACTAACAACACTGTTCCAGAAAAGATGGTATGTTGAATAAACACCCATTAGGGTTTGTCCACAACTGTGTCGGTGGTTGTGTCTGCATAGTTTGGGACACTTCCTGCTGTAGCCTGTACTCTGTAACAGTACAGTTCTGGTATTTTAATGCAGATTAGCTTTTGGTGCCCAGTGACTTCCACATAATATTTTGTCCGAACTCTAGGGAGAGAGAAAATAATTCCTGGAAAAAAAATCAAAGTGTAACAGGGTTGATTTAAACCACTTAAAATATATATAATCTCCTCTTAGGGAAATTGAAGTGGAAAACACTGCAGTATCTGAGTTAAGAAAGCTTATGGCATTAACCTTGAATGAGGTCGTAAGCTCAGTACCAAAATTCTAAAATTGTATTGCAGTATTACACAATTGTAGCTCTCACTGAGTCTTCCAATTGACTACCAATATGACTTTCCAGCTTTTCTGGGGGATCACATTCGGCTCACTCACATGGTAATGTTACCTGCCTGTTATGTATGTATGTAATCTAACAGCATGTCTGTTGTGTTATTTTTCAATTACAATGTAAGATGAAGTATAGCTGGCTGTTATTTGGTAATATTTCTAACTGGTATCCATTTCAAAGTTTATGCATTGTCCAAAAAATGAAAATTCTTTGATTACTAGATGCTACTTATTTTTATCAGTTATTCTCTAAGGCAGATTTACAAAACGACATCGTATTTTATGAAAGATTTCCATTTTTCTTGTAGTATACTGAGCATTTCTGCAAAGCTCTTTATTAAGTTAAAACATTGTTTTTTTCTTAAGACTACTAAGTATATTCTCAGACATAATATGAAACTGTAATGCTCAGTGAATTATTTGTATTTATCAAATGTGTTTTGGCTTAGGACAGAAAAAAATGCCTGGAAAATTGACTGATTATGACCTCCATAGAGAGAGTGTGGTATTTCACTAAATGTAGAATATAAGCATTTTTTAAATTACCTAATACATATAAATATCTTTATTAATATAAAACATTTCTGTCTCTGCAGGATTAATAGACTACAATTTCCATTGTTTTCGAAAAGCCATACAAGAAGTATTTGAAGTAAGAATGAAAGTAGTAAGATCTCGAAAACATCAAAGCCACATGCAAAAAAATAAGAGACCCACTCCCAATGGGACACCAAGAATGCCACTGTAGCTGAGGTTTTCTGGCAACGTGGCAAGCAAAGTTTCCATGAAGTTGATGTGACTTCTGCATCTCATTGCACTGAGTGAAGTGGAAAACGAATGGGACTGATGTATTATATGAATTTTCCCTGAATGTTCAGAAAGCACTGTTTAAATATTTTTATCCAATCAGTTTTTTTCATATAGTGAGCACTTTGAGCAAAATGTTGTATATATAAGCGTGGAGGTGAACACTTGTAAGAATTTTCTTAATATATGCTGTAAACCTTTTTCATGCCATATTAAGAAAAAACAGCTGTGACAGAAATACTGGGTACATAATTTGCACTTTTTTATGTTTTCTTCGTGGAGCTGGACTTTGATAAACTTAGTTTTTACGGTGATTTTGATGCATGGTGTCAGGTAAAATGTATGCTGTAGTTTATTTACCTGCTACAATCAAATTGGTTAGTAAACAATTAAGAAAACTTGGTACAATGCCTTTTAAAATTTGTGACAGCTAATACCTAACATTCATAAAGATCTAATTTTGTATATTTTTCAATTTGTAAACTGAAGAATAATTTTGAAGTATTACAGCAATAAGCACCTTACCAGGGATCATAACTGGTAGATAAATATTGTATAAAACAGGCTTTTGGCCAGATTTCATTCGGAGTTCTCCATAACACTGGTCATGCCCTCTGTTGGGTCTGGTTTTATTATTTACCTCAGCATATACCACTAAAATACCTTTCTATAAAGATAATTGTTTTGTAAAATGTCTCTACGTTGCACTGGTATTTTTGTAAGGCTTCAGAGGCAGGCGTTGTGTCTGAAAGGTTAAATTTCCATTGATAAGTTTGTTTCGAGAGCCTGCACATCTACAGTTGATGCAGTGAAGAATCTGTGCTTTCACCCTGACATTCTGATGTACTGAGAGGAAGTCGTAAAGATGTGAGCACTGGGTTCTGATTCCCTCTAATAGAGGGACGTCTGTGACTGAAATCAAGGAGAGAACATTAAAATGAGGACTGGACAATCTCCCTGCTGTAGTAATGAGTACATCACTGCTTTTTATTTTAACATTGACCATGGGCAGGCATGCCACAGGATCAGCCAGGACAGCAGAGTGCTCTCAAAACTAAAAAGAAGTGAAAGTTACTTTCTGAGTTCTGTATTCACTGGTTTTGTTTAATTAATGATACAAAACTACAGTTTCTAGTCAAAAGAGCAACTTTTTTTTTTCCCAATACTGCTGCAAACCAATTGCATGGTACAGCAGTGTTGTCAGCAGCTCTTGGGAGTCGGAAGATCTTGACCGGAATAGGAGGCAGCTTGCCATACACCAGAAACAGGTAAGGGGAGCTGTACCTCACTCATTTATAACCAGTCTGCTCCCAGCGGAGATAGCTCTGGAGACAGAAGGGAAGATGGAATTAGAAAGTTTTCTCTTAGCCAAGGTAAGGCATAATGCTGTATGTCCATCAGTGAGTTAGGAGCCCCCCAGTGTTTGCTGGCTTCTGTTGAATACGGAGGGGTTTAACCTGTGGTAAGTAAGTCTAAATCCAGTTGTGGTTTGAATGCGAACGCAGGGTTTCTGTATGCTGGCATGAATGCAAAGGCTCTCTACATAAACATCTGCCAAAAGGGAGACCAGTAGTTTCCAAGTGCTTTACTGCTGCCTGATGCATGTGATTTACCTTTTGGAACAAATTGACTCTTTTGGCTTGAGTCTGTCGAATATATGTGGAGTTCTTAGGAAAGGTGCTAGTCAAGAGACAGCCCTCAGCTTCATCAAGGCTCGCTGGATAAGTAAGGCAGTTCTAGGTGCTCAGGAAGGTGAGAAACGTTGAGAATAAGCCAAAAGTACCAGTCCTGGTGCCAGTGTGAAGGCTAATGACAGTAGCTGTAATCAAAGCAGAATGCTTCAAAAATACAGAGAGTTCAAATTTTCAGTACTGTCACCACCTGTCACCTTGGGTAAGGGCAGCTCTTCTGACCAGCCCCTCAGAGTTCACCCCAGCAGTAGTGGGTAAGAGCCACCTTTTGGCAGCTCTGCAGTCCACAGGACTTTCCATTGAAGGGCTGCTGTAATTTCTGGCCACACATTTGCCTTTCATTTTGTTGAGACCCACCATTGGGTCACAATTTCTGTCCTCTCTTCACACCTTCAGGTATAGGTGACTGTGGGACAAAGAACACCTACCAGGCTGGACCAGTCATTGTTGGTTTTGGTCACCTACCAGGCTGGACCAGTCGTTGGTTTTGGTTTTTGTTCTGATGAAGTATCTCATCATACTGGCTATGGTATGAATCATAACTGAAGAATGTAGTTTCCATACATTTGGCCTGAGTTCCATATAGTCATATATACCCTTGTATTTAGACACTATCAACTTATTTAACACAATTAAGTTAGCTCTTGTAGTCCCCTCCAGAATTTGGCGTAGATGATAATTTAGTGAAGATGACTTTAGCTAATGTATAAAATTTCTAATTGGATATTATCAGTGTAAGCATATTTTTTGCCAGTTTATTTATGTTTCAAATATATTTAACTATAAAATTGAAAGAATGTTTAAGATGCATTAGTTTCACTGTTTAACTTTGGTATTTTCTGTTTGGGTGATGACTCGCGTGTTTCACTTTTGAGTAGTCATTTTCTAATTAGTACTTCCAGATTTTCATGTTCTAGCCAAAGTGATTAAGCATTGAGTGGGGCATGCGAAGTTGGGTTTTTTGTAAAGAACATATTATTGCAAATCTCTTGCTATTTCTTTTAAATTTTATTGAGATTATAGTTTTTATTTTAAAGGGATTAAATACCCCATATGCTACAGGAGGCAATTCTGACAAGGCAGTATTGGGATACTTTTTTAAAAATTTAGAAATTGTGCAAGAAATAATCACTTCCCAAATAGTGCAGTATTTCCAAAATAACCTGATCTGTGAGTCTCCTTTTTTCTATATCATGGGAGTTGCCTAGACATAGTAGGGACTGTTAATGAACTAGCCACATCTCTTTAATACACTGGTTTAGAATAAACCCAAACCAATTTAGTGTGCCATAAACACTTTCAAGTCAGGAGCTGAATAACTATAAAACATGGGTTCCAACAACTTTTTGTAGCTGAGGAAACCTCTGTAGGTAGTTCAATAGGCAGCAGCCCAGAATACCTAATGGATTCTTTGAAGAGTTAAATGCATCCTTGCGCAAACACTGTAATGGGCCTATTTAAAATGTTACAGTGCTGGAAAAATCTTTTGACAGGAACAAACTACTCTGATAAGGCATAATTCAAATTCAAATTTGAGATTTTATGTTTTGTGATGAATTTTTTCTCCTCATTTAAACAAAAATTCTGTGTTTTCTTGATGTGAAACTGCACTCCTGTGATAGAAGTTTTATACTGAGTTCATTCTGTGAAAGTACTGCACAAATTTTAAAGAACCTATAGACTCTCTTCATTTATATGCATCATCAGATTAAGTCAAAGAATTAAAGAAAATAACCTTTAAAAGGTCATTATATACAGTAGCAACTGTTTGCTTTAATGACATATTTTCTGTCTCTGTCATTTGCAATAGTCACGGCAGAATATGTTTTTCTTAAATTGAACATTGAGGTTTTTCCATTTTTGTAATGATGTCGTGCACATCATTCAGTCCATACTGATTTTTGTTGCTGCATTTTTATCTCAGTACTGTTTGATGAGGAAATCAGATCATTAACACCAAAAATTCTTATTGTAAATATTTATTGATGGCCACATGTGAATTTACTCAATTGCAGACAAACGCATCAACTTCACCCATCTCAGCTGTGTGGGAAAGAAGAAATAAGCTTGGTTGGGAAATTCTTTTGGGCTCCTCTGATATGATGGCATGTTGTTGACATCCCACTTGATTTCCCGCTGCATTAGTATTTGCACATTAGCTCATGTGCATATCTTTAAATGGCTGCATTTAAGAAAGACTTTAACAGACTGTTTCTTTTCATGTGTTTTCGCCCTGATACCTTCTGCATTACCTTTCTCATTTTGCTATCTCTGTATACATGTTTCATTGTAAACAGGTCAGATACCCAGTTTCCTTGCTTCCTGCCAGCCTCTTCTCTTTACGAGCTGCAGGCTAGGTGAAAAGCTACTGAAAAAATATTGTATAAAAACCATTACATGCTACTAACATCCTAAAAATATACAACATATTTATGTAATCTTGGTATGTACGCACATCATACAAATACATGTTCATATTCAAGTTACAGTTTATGCTGGCAATCAGATTTTACATATTTCTTAATTAAAAGATTCATATAGATAAATAACATCCAGGGCAAAAAAAAAAATGATCTAATGCAGCTGTCTGTCACAATGTCTCTTGGCTAAACTAACATTTTTCATAAAAGATTTTCAGGAGACTAGTCAGAGGATATTTTCCATAAAAATGCTCATACAGGTGCTGCTAGGAGAGGATTATTGATTTCAGAATTGTCAAGTACAAGAAGGAAAAACCACTGATGTCCCCTGTTAATTAAAAAAAAAAAAAAAAAAAAAAAAAACAAAAACAAAAAAAACAAACAAAAAAAAACCCTGGATGAATTTGTGTTTGCATTTAGATGTTTACCTGTCAGGTAGGTGTCCACTCAGCCAGTACCAATCCACTCATCACTGCAAGTTTATGTTCTTAGTCCTAACTGGGCTGCCTCCTTGCTCCTTCCCACACAAAACCTGGATCTCATACCTAGTGTGTGCTTCCTTGATAAATACTGCCGTTGTCCTTCCTCAGCTTTCTGTTGTTCCAGACAAAACCCTCCACCAGTTTGGGAGCCAGTAACACTTTGGGAGTCCTTCACACCCAATGCTGCAAGTTCTCCTGCAGCTGGGGTCCTCTAATGCTGCTGATAAAGCTGCCTGATCCGATGGTGTGATCTTAGCAATAATAAAGGCTCTAACCAGCATCCCTGGGGTTTCTAGAAGCCCCACCATCCACTTTGCAGTGCTATCATTCAAGCGACCTGACACCTGAGATACAATTCCTACTTTGTTCTGAGGTTAAGTGAACTACTGATTGAATTTTCACCTATTCATGCACATCCACACGCGTTTTGGGGACTACTCTGATAACCACAGTCATCTGAGCTGTGGGAAACACCTGTTTCAACTCCTTTTGCAAAGTAGTATACAGAGAGAACAGGGGTGTGCCTGCTGGGGAATCCAGTACAGCCAAATCAAAAGCATTGAGGCAAATCAAAAGGTCTCAGGGGCCCACATCTTCGCCTCTAAAGCCTGCGCTGGGAGGTGGAACCATGCTCTGCTTTTCCGCAGTGCCCTTTTCAAAGGCTGAATCATCCTCTGGTGAGCCAAACGGTCGGGATCCACAAATTGCTTCTCTTTGAATACTCCCTTCGCAGCTGCTTGAACTTCTTTTGACTGCCAGTGTGCCTGCCATTCATCACGCTGTCTGGTCTCACATCCTAAGTGCTGAATGCAAGCTTTGCAGCAGAGGCTCACAGATCAGTCCACTCCTTCCAGTCCTGTTCCCTTGCTCAGCACTGTTTCCAGTCCTGTTCCTTCAGCAGTTTCCTATTTCTATTCTACATTTTCTATCTATAAAACAGAAGTTGTCATTCCAAGTTCTGCAATTCTGTATAAAGCCCATGGTGCAGAAACTTGACTATTGTCTTTAAATTTTGTGTTCTCTTGACAGATTATTGTTGTGGTTTTGTTGTAGTGGGTTTGTCTGGTAGCAGGGAGGGGCCACAGCAATGGCTCCTGTCAGTAGCTGCTAAAGGTTTCCCTGGACTTCAGCTCTGCTGGCAGCAACGGAGGGGCTGCAGTGGTGGCCCCTGTAAGTGACAGCTCAGGGTTCACCCCCAGCTCCAAAGGTTTTAGTAGCCGGGGCCGGGGGGGGGGGGGGGGGGGGGGG
>WKFP01014356.1:135700-154918 GCA_011057875.1 Pterocles orientalis | reverse complement strand
AACATGCATTAGCCTAAATTGAGAGGGTTGAGATTAAACACCTCATAGATGAGTGCAAACCTGAGAGACAAAAAAATACAGAGTGGCCTAGGGTGTAGGCTAGAACATTTCATAGTGTATTCCAAGCTGCCTTCCTTCACAACATGCAGGCCAAGAAAAGACGATGTGGTTATCACACCAAGATGCAGACATGTGTGTTGAACCATGTGGAGATGGTCTGGGTGAGCTCAGTTGCATCCTATGGTCCTCAAAGGCCCACGTCGTCGTGCCCCGGCAGGGAGTTACAGGACAGTTCGAGAGTTGACTTTGCTATTATAGCAGGATTTACCCTTTATATAAGTTTTAATCTCCATCCAGTGTGAACCAAAACCTGTTCTAGACTCTGCTGAACTAGAGAGTGGTATCAGTACAAATATAAGTATAAACCAGGCATGGACATGTTCATATTGGAAATGGATTTCTAAAGCAAGAGAGCAGCCCTACTGTGGAGCCTTTGCTCAGTGCTGGGAGAGCAAACAGCCCGACTGTGTCCAACAGGAACCTCAGCTTGTCAATGAAAAGGGGTATACGTGGCGGTGAGTGTGTAAATTCCTTGAGAATGCTCACTTTCTCATCAGCAGTGGGAGTTTCTGATCCGGATGAATTCGTGTTTGCATTTAGATGTTTACCTGTCAGGTAGGTGTCCACTCAGCCAGTACCAATCCACTCATCACTGCAAGTTTATGTTCTTGGTCCTAATTGGGCTGCCTCCTTGCTCCTTCCCACACAAAACCTGGATCTCATACCTAGCGTGTGCTTCCTTGATAAATACTGCCCTTGTCCTTCCTCAGCTTTCTGTTGTTCCAGACAAAACCCTCCACCAGTTTGGGAGCCAGTAACACTTTGGGAGTCCTTCACACCCAATGCTGTAAGTTCTCCTGCAGCTGGGGTCCTCTAATGCTGCTGATAAAGCTGCCTGATCCGATGGTGTGATCTTAGCAATAATAAAGGCTCTAACCAGCATTCGTGGGGTTTCTAGAAGCCCCACCATCCACTTTGCAGTGCTGTCATTCAAGGGACCTGACACCTGAGATACAATTCCTACTTTGTTCTGAGGTTAAGTGAACTACTGATCGAATTTTCACCTATTCATGCACATCCACACGAGTTTTGGGGACTACTCTGATAACCACAGTCATCTGAGCTGTGGGAAACACCTGTTTCAACTCCTTTTGCAAAGTAGTATACAGAGAGAACAGGGGTGTGCCTGCTGGGGAATCCAGTACAGCCAAATCAAAAGCATTGAGGCAAATCAAAAGGTCTCAGGGGCCCACATCTTCGCCTCTAAAGCCTGCACTGGGAGGTGGAACCATGCTCTGCTTTTCCGCAGTGCCCTTTTCAAAGGCTGAATCATCCTCTGGTGAGCCAAACGGTCGGGATCCACAAATTGCTTCTCTTTGAATACTCCCTTCGCAGCTGCTTGAACTTCTTTTGACTGCCAGTGTGCCTGCCATTCATCACGCTGTCTGGTCTCACATCCTAAGTGCTGAATGCAAGCTTTGCAGCAGAGACTCACAGATCACTCCATTCCTTCCAGTCCTGTTCCCTTGCTCAGCACTGTTTCCAGTCCTGTTCCTTCAGCAGTTTCCTATTTCTATTCTACATTTTCTATCTATAAAACAGAAGTTGTCATTCCAAGTTCTGCAATTCTGTATAAAGCCCATGGTGCAGAAACTTGAGTATTGTCTTTAAATTTTGTGTTCTCTTGACAGATTATTGTTGTGGTTTTGTTGTAGTGGGTTTGTCTGGTAGCAGGGAGGGGCCACAGCAATGGCTCCTGTCAGTAGCTGCTGAAGGTTTTCCTGGACCCCAGCTCTGCTGGCAGCAAGGGAGGGGCTGCAGTGGTGGCCCCTGTAAGTGGCTGCTCAGGGTTCACCCCCAGCTCCAAAGGTTTTAGTAGCCAGGGCCAGGGAGGAGGGGGGGAGTGGTGGAAGGAGTACCACTGATCTAGCCCCTGTAAGAAATTGCTGGAAGTCTCCCAGCTTCAGGCTGGACCCACCCCAGGCCAGGGCTGAGCCCATCGGTGCCTCTGCCAATAACAGACTGACGAGGGGGCACAGAATAATGGGGGTGGCATGGCCCTGGGCAGGGCTCGGCTTGGGCGGATCAGCCCGGCTGCCCAGCCACCTGCTCGGCTTCTGTGAACCGACCTGCCGTAGCCCAAGCCTCTGCCATGGCTCACCTGAGAGTCAGTTTCCTCAGGAGCCGATGAAGACCTGCGGCAGAGAGAGAAGTGAGATTTTGAGAGGAAGGCCCACACAACACTCCGGTCAGAGAAGGGAAGCAAGAAAGGAGAGAAGCACCCCTGGGATTTCCCTGCAGCGTGGTGAAGATTCCTGGTGACGCACGGTTTGTCCCTTGGTGCAGCCCATGAGAAGATGCAGCCATGGAGGACCCCACGTAGGAATTATGGAGAAGCCCATGCCGGAGCCGGGCAGTCATCAGGGGACTGTGGCCCTGTGGAAAAGGACTCACACCGGAGCGGCCTTCCTAAACCACGACAATCATAAAACCTTTCCAGCTTTTCTCAGTGCACCCTCTTGCATGAAAGCTTCCCACTCTCATGAACTCAGAGTGCATCCTTAAAAGTTCCTCAGGATGGGAGAAGTTTGTTCCCTTCTTCTCCCCCCTCTTTATATTGCTGCCATTAATAGTCCCCATAAAATCCAAGCTATATATGTCTAACTTGAATAGTTACAACTTTTCTTATTCCTCACTCAGAATAACCTATTTCCTCTGCAGTCTGCACCCCCTGCGAGTCGCTTTGCTAGCGGCCATCCACCATCTGCAAAAAAGCCCTGCAAGCAGATACACACCATCTAAAAGTGTAAAGTAATAATTCATTGACTATGACTGGCAAGCTGCTAGACTAGGCATTGACATGCTCACCTCCCCCTGCAAGACACCATATGGGTCTTTCTTGGCCAGTGTCACCAAACTGCCATCTTCTGACTCCACTTTTCCCTTCCAGCATTTTATACCTTTTCACATCAGCGTTTTTCTTCTGAGTCCCTTGTGTCATTGAAGGTGCTCACCTGGCCTTCAGCTACTGCTCCGTTCAGAACAGCACTAGTATCCCATATCATACCTTTCCGCTCAGTATGGATGTCTGGCATACATTAGGATACCTCATGCTTTTGCAATTGAATCAAGCCCTAGATTTCCACTAACCATCTGAGAAACTCCTGGGTGTCCCAGATATCTACAGGGGGCTGGCAGAGATGGCTGTTAACTCAATATATCTTGATTAATGACACAGAAAGCTTTAATCATCCTCACACTAATTGTAAAACACTTTTTGGAGGAGCTTTAAATTAAGAGCCTGTCCATAAATCCTGTATTCACATTGCTGAGTCGGTAGTAGCTGTTTGCAAGCACATACACACAAGTTCACATTAGAGTCATGAGCAACAGTTTTTGAATGGATGGGGTGTGAAGACTGCTTGATGGCAGTCCAACAGACGTAATCCTGAGTGCTTTTGTTCTGACTGCCGTGTAATTGTAAAGACAGATGCACACTTCCCAGAAGGAGGCCTATGGGAGTCGGGTAAAGTGAAGGGGCCCCAAAGAGGGAGGATCATGAAAAACTGGCTGCTTGGAAGGAATCAAGGGCCATGCCTGTAATTTTCTCCCTAAATTTGGCCCAGGAGCAAAATAATTTAAAATCTGAGTACTTCACAATTACTCTCTAAGTATCTAGCTCTCTCCACAGTTTGCATGGTGAAGAATACGCACCAGAGGAAATTTCTGCCATAATCTGTAGTTGCTAAAGATAGAATAACTAGATCAGGGAGATCCAGAGTCATGAACAGCTGTCACTCGGACAGCAGCTTCAGCTGTGACTTGTGCCTTTCTTCTGAACCAGAAAGCCATCTGAACTATTACAACAATGATGCCAGAGGGGAGTGAGTCAAGTGACCGGCGTGACTTTGCATTCTTCAAGGGGAAAAAAAAAGGTGAAAAATACGTACCTTTATTTTGACTTCACACAGTGTGGACTACTGCAAGATGTTCCACAAACTCTGCACTGATGGTCCAGATCAGGCACTTGCTTGCTTGTAACTTCTTCCCTCATTCTCTTTGTTCCATTTCTGAAATAACACTAATTAAAAGTCAGCTGGCAAAGCCGCCTGTTTTGTGAGATAGGTGCTTTAGAACTAAACTTGAAGAAAAGCCAGTAATTGCTTTCTTGAGAAGCACCATGCATCTGTGCAATTGCTACAGGGCATTGGTTGCACAACGCTGTGCGTGTTTTTATCAGTGAGGAGGAGGTGCACTTGTTGAATCCAGATTTACTGGGTCTGAATTCACATAAAGGATTTTAAAAGCTGAGACTGTATTAGTCACCAACAAGCACAATAATGTTTTCTCTTCCAAGTGAGTCATATCTGTTCCCACTGACAATACAGGCATATTAATATTGAATTCCTTAATTCCATTAGAGTTTAATTCTGCAGCCAACTGGATTGAAAAGGTAACATTATAAATGAAGCAAACTGCTCTACATTTTGTGAATTGGTGAAAGTAGGGTGTGAATGCTTTGTACAAAGAACTATTGTATTTTCATAAGCTTTTGTGATCTCAAACCTTCTCTAGAATAAATTATTTGTAGCTGAGTTTATGCGACAGCCTACAAAGCATACACACCCACTCTGAACTGACTTTAGGTAATCACTGAATGTATAGTACACACTCTTGAAAAGTACCTTGCCTCACAGAATTACATGACTTGCACAGAGAAATAAATAATAGTTCAATGTCACAATACCTAGCTTAATTCCCTGAGATCTGCAAGAATATACACTGATGCATCAGACCCGAGTGCAAAAACTGAACCTCTGCGTCACACAGCTGTCCTGCCTCCAAGAGAAAGGAGAGGTTTCAGAAGTCCTGCTCAGGGGCAGGCTGAATTCTGCGATTCCCATTCCTACCTGCTGAGCTCCCCTCTTGGCCCTTTAGTGTCAGTTCGAGTCTTATCACTGTTAAAAATAAGAGGCTCTATCGACTGAAATGTTTGTAATTCTTTTAAACTGAAGGGAAATGCATAGTACATTTGTATCAGATACAGAGTTATATATATCAAACACATACACATACCTAGCTATAAGTATCTGTAACAGATAACTAGCATAATCGCCCTTTGCAGCCAATCGAGAAACCCAGGAACTCTTACAATATGACTTGTTGGATGTACAGCTAACAAGCCAGGTAAGATGAACTCTGCTAGAAAAGCTCCTGGTTCTCTCCATTAGCTGTGAAGAATCAGCCCAGAAATGTATATCCATAGTGTGCAGCTATCCAGGGGAGTTCTGCCCATCTGTTTACTCTGGTTTGGCCTTTCTTTCATAGTAAAAATGTCTGCAATTGATGCATTTTATGATTGTCATTAATTTTGTAACATTTTTTGCAGTCAGGGGTCTATAGGATCTGAAGCTAGGTGGCTGTATAAGAATCTCCATTTTCACAGAAAGAAAAAAATCGGTACACCACAACTGCAGAAAAGTCCTTAAAAACATGAGCAAAACCATCTTGGAAATTAGAAATGAAAAAAAAAGTTAGAAATTATTAGTGTTTTTTTTTTTGGTCAAACTGAAGCCTTCCTTCAATGTAAAACATTTACTAGACAAAGTTTTTAGTATTTAGAATTAACAAAACTGATTATTCTTGCTGTCCTGCAAAGAGTCTGGTGAAGCTGTACAAAATCTTTCTGCAAAGATTTAGTGTGGTATTAAGTAACAAAATCTTTGTTGCACCAGTGTTCAGGCAAACTTTCAGTTTCTATATGCTTCAGCTGAGCATGGTTATTTTTTCACCAAGTTATATCATATGACAGGATATACAAGCTACACGAAGTGCTGCCAGCATGTGGGGGATTTGACTGCAATTTTGCTACTATATTTGGCATCTGGGTTTAAAAAAACACAAGTTCTAGCACAAAATGGCTTCTGTGTGCAAAAGTCTAAACAAAAGGCAGATGAAAACTCAAATCCAAAGGGAATTTTTGACCAGATCCAGGAAGAGGAGGGAGGCTGCCCCTCCGGACTGGTGACACTGACGATGCAGGAGCTCTGTTTGCAATGCCTGTTCCCTGTCTGCCCCAAGCAGCTGCTGACATGCAGGGCTGGGAATTAACCCCCAGATTTTGACCCATCTGCTTACTCCCTCACAGGAATCGGCAGTTCAACCTGGTAACGTTCACTTCCTGCAGCTCTGACCTTTAGCTATGACTACAGCTGACAGCGAAAGGGGTCTCGTACTGCTAGCTCCGCACAATTTCACGTGGTCATTACCTCCGCACTCATCCAGTCCATGATGTCGCTTACTCAAATGGGGAAAATGTATACATCGTATCAGTGAATTTCTGTTGCTTAAAATTTAAGTCTCTTCAGCTCATTTTCAATAGTGTTTAGCAGTCGTAGTTGCAGTGACTGTGTATTTCTTTTTATATCTAAAAGCCCAAGTTTCAGGTCAACTGCAGGTGCTTTCTCCTTGGACGATATAAAACGACGATGTTGTAATCGCTGCCAGGCTCAAAGGCCGGAGCCCAGAAGAGAAAGCTGAACTCCACATTATTCTTAACTTGTTCACAATAACTTATAATTTGATTCATGACATTATTCACCTTATAATACCATTTTTGGAATTACCTTCTATCAGAGCAGATCCCAGAACTTTTTATGTGGAAGTCCAGATTTCCAAAGGCAAAATCCTGCTCTCCTACCGAAGGGAAGGGCAAGATTTAGTCACAGATGGTCCCACAGCCCTCTTTCCACTGTACAGCAAGATGGCTTTGGCAAACAAGGAAAGATAAGTCATACCGGCTAAGAATGACCAAAATAGTTCACCAACATGACCCTCAGTGCCTATGGCTCACCAGCTCAAGCGATCAGATCAGCCGATGCTAACCAGAGATGCAGAGATGTCATCAAGAACTGTTCATTAAATACAGCCTGGGGTGCTTTGGGTGTAAGAGGGAAGCGCAAGGTCTGGCACCCTCCCTTCCCCTGTGCTACAAATGGTATTCGCTCCGTACGTTAGTTCTAGAGGTTTGTCCTGTAAAAAGGAAGATCACTGTGCCCTTTGGAAAATTCAGCTACTTGTTAAGATGGAGTAAAGTTGCTTTATTTATTTATTGCTGTTACCAAAACGTCACTGTGCAACAGAACAGGAAAGGGAAGAGTAACGCCTTGTTTTGCAATTCTGAAAATATGAGGAGGTGAAAACAACTATACCTACTCCACTGTTTTTGTTTACAACTGGTTTCCATTGCTGTTCAAGCAAAGAAGGAAAGAGGAAAAGAACTAAGACATCAAAACATGAAAAAAATAGTTACATAAAGATGAATAGGAAGAATAAGAGTAACATAGAGGAAATTAAGGACAGTTTATGAGCTAGACACAAGAAAAGCTCAGACGTGTTTCTTATGTACAGCTTGTAGTGAACTAAAGGGAAACTGAGACTGCTGAGAATATGACCACCTAATTTTTTATGTATTTCCGTAGCTGTGAACTGTACTGTGGCTGGAACCAGGTGGCAGGGAAAGCAGTTGTAGATGCAAACAAAAATTCCTGCGGCACTGTGGGATGGACAAGGGGATCTGCCCCTCAAGTCAAGCTCTTTCTGGCTAATTCTTGCGTAAACTAACAGTCCTTGGCGTGTGACACCACCTCAGTCTTTCATCGTCCTGACAAACACCAAACAAGATGTTGCAGCAGGGTGAAGTTTTCTGGGCGGGGTGCTGGTGGGTCTGTGGGGTCCTGGAGCCCCTTTGCTAAGCCTCCAGGTTTCACGCCAACCCACTGGTGCTGCGAAGTCTGGAGGAACCCCAGCCCATGGATGAGAGAGGGGCGTGGGGGTCACTGTCCCCGCTGCAGCCACCGCGGCCTGGAGACTGCAGCATCCTCCCCAGCCCCGCTGCGCCTGGAGCGGCGGCTCTGCTGTGGGGCCTGAATGCCATCCACCCACCCATCGCTGCGGGAATCTTTCTGCTGCGCTGCGACATAGAAAGGCGGCCAGCTGGTGGATATTAAGCTGTCCCCCGCCGTATCCCGGCTCCGCGGCCTGCTCCGGGCCGGGGCTGGGCGGGCCCTGCCGAGGGCCACCCCGTGGGGCCGGGCAGCGGGCCCCGGGGGCGGTGCCGGCGCGGCAGGTGCCTCCCTCCGCGGTCACGGCGGGGCCGCCGCTGCCGCTGCCACGTCAGGGGAGTTTCCCGAGGCTGGGCCGGGCCCGGCCTAGCTCCTCCGCCCCCTGCCCTGGCCCGGCGTGCCGGAGACGCTGCGGAGGGAGCGAGCGAGCGGTGCCCGCTGCCATGGAGGCCCGGTACAACCTCAAGAGCCCGGGTAGGCGGCGCGGCAGGCCCCGGCGAGCACCAGGGAGGCGGCCGTCGGCCTCGCCTGCAGGCCGCGGCAGGGCTGGGGGGCGGCAGGACCGGGCAGGGAGTGTGCGGCCGGGCCTTACAGGCTGCCCAGGCCGCTGCCTTTCGCGGCGGGCGGGCGGAAGGCTCCGGGGTGCGGGGACAGTGGCGGGGCCGGCAGCCGGCTGCCGGGGTGCGGCGGGAGCAGGTGCAGCGCTCGGGCGAGGCGGCGGTGGGGAGGAGGGCCGGGGGTGCCGGCCGGCTGCCCGCTGCGGAGGTGGCGGGGTTCTGGCGGAGGCCGGCGGGGTCGCTGCCGCTGCCCAGTGCGGAGGCGTTGAAGGTTCCCTCCGAGCTGTGATTCGATACAGAACATCCCGGCTGCCTGGGGGGTGTATGTGTATGTGTGTGTGTGTGTGTGCCCACGCCTTTTTCCTGGTTCCTGGAAGTGTACCTTTGAACTTTGTGCCCGGTGGCCTTGCCCTGTGCTCTCCTTTCCGAGTGTGTGCGTGTGAAGGGACAGATTGCCAGCAAGAGCTTAGTCTGTGTGGCGTACATGTGTTTTGCAGAAGTGTCACTGTACTGTATTTGGATGCACGTGTGTCTGTTTTTAATGGGATTCTGTGTTAAAATTTATACCTTGTAGCTCCTAGACTTTCTTTTGAATCCTTGAAGTGAGAGGGATGCCGCAAGGGATACAGGAGATGTCTTGAGAAGCAGTGCTGGAAGGGAAGGGTTTGCTCCCTAGGAAAGGAAGGCGAGGACAGGTCAGGTCCCTGCCATAGGGCTGTGCTGGGGCCGCAGCCTCTGGGCCAGGCTTCACCTCCTGGGAGCTGCAGGTTGGTGCTGGAGCAAAACTTCTTCCATGGCTTGTAAGGGCTAGTGGGGCTTGTGTGTCAGTCGCTGTCCGGCCCCTGCTTTCCTCTGGTCTGGTTTTGGGAAGTAGGTGTTACTAGCTGATGTATATGATGAATAGCGTCTTTATTCTGTGATCATACTGTCCTGTTTCCAGCGTGGGAGGTGGGGAGAATCTGAACGTTGTGATGACTTGTACTTGACAAATGTGAGTGGCAGGCTTATTTACAAAACATGCCTCATGTGGGTGATCAGTCTGTTGCTAAGTCATGTCACTCATCCTCACACCCAGGTTGTAAAACTGAGAGGTAAGGAGGATCACAAAGCAAATGGTGTACTTGTTATAGTTGAAAATATCAGGAAGGTGTTTGTTTTTTTTTTTTAGGGAGACATGGTAGATATGTTGCATATGTGAATTTACAAGACTACATAAACATGGTCACTAGTTATGGTTTGCCATGTCGGTGGAAATAGTGGTGGTGTGCTGTATGTGTGGTCTGGGTGGAGAGGGCAAATATTTGTGGTTTAATTTAGAAATGTTGTTGCCCTCTGTTGTTACTGGTCCCCCTTGCTTTCAAGAGAAAGTTACCTTTATTGGAATTTTCAGCACCTGTGCAGTTCCATAGCAAAATAATCTTGGCAAAGATGAATGATTAACGCAATGGCTCAATATCGCTTCCCCAAATTAAACATGCTCTATAGCTTGTTAATGTATTAAATTATTTCTTTCCATATGGATGCTAAAAGTCTACAAATTATTTAAATCACTTGAAATCTCTAATATGATTTAAAACACTCATTTCAATAGTCACTAAATATGCGTGAAATCTTTCATTAAAAAAGATGGGCAAAAAGGTTTTGAATAAATAAATAAAAGCATTTTTAAATAAATATTGTTTCTTCAGCAGTTCTTGAAAATGAGTTGACTGGCCATTGCTTTTAGTCTGTCACTTATTTTGCTAACCAGGTAGATGAGCATATGGAATTACTTAATATTTTTGTGTATGCCTTACAAATTCCTATCTTGTTATGGTTACACATGCAGTTTAATGATGATTTCTTACACTTCCTGTTCAACTAAAGGCTTACGACGGAAATGTAGAGTGTTCTAATATTAAGGTGGTTTTAATTAGTGTAAATGCACTGAAGTACTTAAACAATCTAGTAATACATTTATGAAAAAATATAAAATATAGGTATATGAAATACATAAAAACAAATCCACCATCTTCTACCTTATCCCTGTTTCTCCAGCTAACGTTAGTGAATCCCGACGTATCTAAAGGACAGCAACTCTCCACACCATGAAACAAGTTGTTCCTCTGCACGCTGTGTCTCTGTGGATGAGAGGCAGCACAGCTGGTGCTCTGGCAGCTCTCAGTTTATCATAGGTACGCATCTTGGCCATCACAGGTCTGGGCTTGATGAGTACAGTGTGTTGAGCTGCTGCTGGCTCCTATCAGTTACCTTCTGTAAGGGCAAGGAGGTGTGGGGGCATTCACCTGAAGCTGTCTTCTCACACCATTTGTGAATGTGGTGTTTTTTTTTTTTTTTTAGTTTCTTCCCCAAAAGACCATTAATTTTGGAAGGGAAGAAATTTCACACTCCACACATCAGGCTTGTTTGTATTGCCTCAATAAGGCAAAGCCTTTTAAGCTGTTGCTTCATATTTTTATGTCTATTTTTGGCACTTGTAAAAGGGCAAGCTATTTTGTGTCTTAGAATTTCAAAATGGATTAGTCAATGTATATCATCCTGCTACCATATGGCTGATAAACCTCTCCCATTGATACTAAAGCTCAGCTGACTAAAGCACAGATTTCATCCTCTTCGTGTTTCAGGAACATCTTTATTTTCTAGAATTTATAAGACAGCTACTTGGAATAATCTCTTAATTTTTTTTTTCCTAAGGAGCTGTGACCCTTAGCCTGCTGCAAGATCAGACACCAAATCTTGTAGTCACTGTTTTTGTAATGACAGTCTCCCTCTTTCCTGTAGAAGGTTACCAGTCTTCTGAGTGGATATTAGCACAGGCACATTTCAGAGTTATGAACGGCTACTTACAGTGACTCATCCAGAGTCCACAAACAGCAGTACTTTTTTGTTTTGATTTGGGTGGGTGGGGTTTTTTGTTTGTTTTCAGCAGACCTCCTCATTTAGAATTTGACTAGTGAGGGCACTGGAGGAGTGGGGAGAGCACATGAAGGAAGGCATGGCGTGCATGTCCTGCATTTACTGCCCAGCGAGAGAGCTTTGGCATGTCAAACAACAGGAAACTTAATGTACCAAGATTGTGACCCTCATAGCTGTCATCTTCAATGCATTTACTGCTTTTTCTACAAACTATACTTGTCTCTCTACTCCATACTTTTTACAAGTAAGAAGTATTCCTTGTCGACAAGCATGCATCGGCTCTTTGTTAGTGAAAAACAGTTAATAGAAAATAGGCAGGTGCTGTGCTGCTTAGCACCTTCCATGTATGAAGTAAAATGTCTAAAAAATAAAAAGTTGAATGGATGTTAAAAATTTATTAAAGCTGAAGTTTGATCTTAGTGCGTTCGACAGGCACCTTACATTTGATGAGTTTTGTCACCCTTTGTGTTGACTGAACAGTTTTTAAGTTGTGATTACAGGAGTCCCGTACTTCCTGCTGCTTTGAGGGAAATGAGAACCAAAGGTCTGTTGTTTCTAAGAGTGAGAGGAAAGAGCGACTAGACTAATTAAAAGTGTTCTGCTTTTTTTCTTTTCAGTTGTCAATACTTTATATGAGTACAGGAGGTGTGGGTCTTGCTAAAGGATATACGTGGGGCTGTGAAGATGTAAAGCAGGTATTCAAGAGGCTTGCAAGTCTTGGGAAAGGATGCGTCTGAGACCCTTAAGATGAAAACAGCTGGGCTGCCTCTTGGCAAATGGTATTTCCATTTGTTGTTGTAGCAGAAGTCAAATCAACTGTCAAACTGAATTTTGAAATAAAAGCCATTTTGGAACCGATGGCTGCCCCAAACAGTTGTTTTGCAATTGCACATTTTGGTTTTGTAAGAACAATTGTTATGTCTTGTTACATGAGATCAGCATAAAATGGGAACATGACTAGTGGAGAACATCACAGAAGCAGTGAATGATGAGCAACTTCACTGTCTCCCTTTTTTTTATTTAAGCAGAAAAGTGTGGTTTCTCTGGTATGGAGAAATAGTGTTCCTCAGATTGTGATGTTTAGAATAATGTTGAAACTGGTAGATTTTGGTAGAGATCACTATAAAATGATGATGCTGTTCATCTGAGACTGAAGTTTTAACTCTTCTTCCTTTTGCCCGTTCCTCTAGCCCTGGAGCATGTAGGTTTGGTAAGGTGATCACTGGTGGCATAGGAAGGATCGTTAGCGTTATTGGTTGCCTCCACTGCTGGCTTTCTAGCTCCAGAAGACTGAAATATCTGGAAATCTGTGCCTGGTCTGTTGCAAGTATACCTGTTTCTACATGCTTCCATTGCTGAATTGTCAGAACAAAGATTTGTGTAGTCCACTGTCCCATCACAGACAGCGGCAGCAGGGAATGCCTTGGAAAAGAGCTTTAAAGAAACAGAATATGTAGTATGTTCTCATCAATGGTTTAAGGACTTGCCCAACTGGAAGTTTCATTTGTCTTCCAGGGATTTTATTTTGGATGGATGCAACAGGGACGTGTGGCTTTTTATGAAAAAAGATCAGATATCTTAGTCCTAATGAAACTTTAAATATGGTCTTGTTTCAAAGTGACATGACTATAAAATGCTATGCAAATTATCGTTAAAATATAGTCACATTTTTGTAAATGACATGCACAAGTACATACAGGAACTGACAAATCTATTTAAAGACAGATGTCGACTCAGAAGGGTTAAGAAAGGTGGGGGCGAAATGAATAAACACAAGGAATGCAGAGGTAGAGGAAAAGAGCGTTAGTAATGTGGAGCTCACTTCAAAGTGTGGTAACGTGGATTTATTTCTAGAGTATTGACAGTCTATTCTGCAAAAGGATTGTAACTTACATTTCAGGGTACTTTTGTTTCAAGCCCCATTTTTCCCCCCTTGTATTGTTTTTGACTCACTAACGATCACATTATTCTCAGATTCTAAGCTGTCCAGAAAAATCACATCCACAATAGAGCAGGTGACACACACAAAAGTATTTCGTAACTCTTCAATCTACGATGACTCTTTGCTTTAAGTATGTTTTCTTGCATGCTTTAGTGACCATGTCACTTAAAGTGGTTTGTGTTTTTTTTTTTTTTAATTTAAACATCAAAGCTCATTGGGTGCTGTTGTTTTATGAGAAATCCTATGTACTTTACGCATAAATTTAATACTGACTTCTTTTTTGTTGCATAAGCCACTCTTTGTGCAGCTGAACTACTGACTGACTGTGATTCACTGTTATTTTTCCCCTTATATGAAATGTAAGCTTATCTTTAGTAAACGGGATTTTCTTTTGAATGCGAATACAGGCGGTTAGGGTGAATGGGTTCCCAGGTGCTTTGGGCTGCTGCAGGGACTGGTGGTGGTGGCTCACAGCAGATGACACTGTGAGCTCTGCAGGGACTGGTGGTGGTGGCTCACAGCAGGTGACACTGTGAGCTCTGCAGGGACTGGTGGTGGTGGCTCACAGCAGGTGACACTGTGAGCTCTGAAGTCACTTGGTGGTTACAGCAGCCATGGGTCAGGCACTCTTGACGCAGTGGCTGGGTATTGAGCAGAGGGGGGAAAAAACAAAGCCAGCTGAATTTCAAAAGACTCTCCCAAAATGTCATCCGTGACACACGCATCATCTAGTTGAAGGGCCTTGATGCTTATCTCAGATCGACTGTGCAGTTTCCATTTTTTTATTTTTCTAATATTGTTGTCTAATATTTTTTCTAATTATAGATGATAGCATCATTAATAGAAAAACATGTAATAAAAATGACTTGTATTTTACTAATAGCTTAAGTGGGCTGAGTAATTATAAACCCCTTCATCCCAGAGAAACTTTAGAAGAGTTTTACTAATTCATAGGAAGACCTGGATTCGATAAATAAATTGTATCCATACTTATGCTGTCTTGGTCAGCAGAGCCGTGGGAAAAAATTACTACTTTTTCTGTATTTCTCCTGAGTAGACCTCTAAATCTTATTTCAAATGGAAAAAAAATAGCATCACTCATGTTCAAATCCTGTCGTGTCTTTAAGCAGCAGTATTGACGTTTTTGAAGACTTAACTGCTTGCATTTTCTGTGTACTGGAGGGTTTCTCAGGCCATGAGGTGCAGACTAGTCTAGTTGGGTGTGGTAGCAGGAGTACTTGAATGTGACTTGAAGATAGGTCCAAGAGAGGCAGTTGCGTTGAACAGAAACTAGGTAAATGTAATAAAAAGTAGGATTTAACCAGGACACAGTTCTTGACAAATAAATGTACAAATCGTACATGCATCCATTGTACACATTTTGCTCATTAATTGTGTTATTCCACCCCTACTCAATCCTAAAGCTTGTGGCTTTAAATTTGATTTGGCAAGTGTTTCAGTTCTCAGGTTTTAACATCTGTGCTTTGCTTCTCAGAAAAATAGTGCCTTCCCTTTCCTCTCCCGAGCAGCAGAGAGCCCCTGCTCCTCCTGCCAGGGTGGGAACTCTCCTTCGCTCTCCAGAGTTAGCTCAGACACACTTAATTTCTTTAGTATTTAATTTCAGTAACCATTATGATAAATTGTTGCTGAGTGTACCTGTGAAAGCATGGTAATTTTTCATGCTGGCAGTCATGCCACATTAAAAAAAAAAAGATTATTTTGTTTCTAAAACCATAGACAAATTGAATGTCTTGACTAGATTTTTTTTTCTGAATTAGTGATACTTTTTGACTTTATTGACAGTTTGCAGTTCTTTATTTTGCATGGACCCAAAAATAGTTACACAGAATAGTTTAGGTTGGAAGTGACCTTTGCAAATCATCTAGTTCCAACCCTCCTGCCATGGGCAGGGACACCCTTCACTAGCCCAGGTTGCTCAAAGCCTCATCCAGCCTGGCCTTGAACCCCTCCAGGGGATCATCCACAGCTTCTCTGGGCAACCTGTTCCAGTGCCTCATCACAGAATCATGGAATGTTAGGGATTGGAAGGGACCTTGAAAGATCATCTAGTCCAATCCCCCTGCTGGAGCAGGAACACCTAGATCAGATCACACAGGAACTCATCCGGGTGGGCTTTGAATGTCTCCAGAGAAGGAGACTCCACAACCTCTCTGGGCAGCCTGTTCCAGTGCTCTGTGTGAAAAATGTCTTCCTAATATCTCATCTAAATCTACCCTCTTTCAGCTTAAAATCACTGACCCATGTTCTATCACTACAGGCCTTGGTAAAGTCTTTCTCCATCTTTATTATAAGCCACTTCTAAGTATTGAAAGGCCAGAATAGGGTCTCCCTGGAGCCTTCTCTTCTCCAGGCTGGACAGCCGCAACTGTCAGGCTTGCTTCATACATTCGTGCTTCTTTTTCTTAAGATATCCTAGGTTGCTTAATACTGAAAACTTCTTATGAGCAAATTGTCTCTATGATGTACAAAAGCTAAATTATACATTTTGTGGTATTTCATGCTCAAAAAGTGGAGTAACATTTTGTGTTCTTTCAGTGTATTTTACACTGGCTTCTTGATGTATCTGGGGTCTGGATTCTTGATAATAAAGTAATGCTATGAAAAATACATACAGTATCATGGTCACTGTTAATTAAATAACAAAAATATGTTGGGAAAACATGCTTTAAACTGCTTCTGTTTAATATTCAACGTAACAGGAGCCCACATGCTGCTTTTCCCCACCTGACTGTGGTCTTGGTTGCTTCTCATTGCAAACTCTTGGTTCCTCTGTTTCTGCTGGCACTCAGCACCCAAGGGACAGCCTTGGAGCTGAAGCAGTAGACAGGCTGTTCCTTTTGGGACAATCCGAAGTGCTGATGTGCACTGCTAATATCCCATACCCAGTTTTAAGTTGGTAGGCTGAACGCAGACATTTCTCAGTGTTAGTAGACTTTTGTAGAACTTTCTTAAAACTTTTTTTTTTTTTCTCTGATAGTTAACTTTCCCTCAGTTAACATGGGTAGCTGCACGTGATGCTGATATAGGGGGATTGTGTTTTCTGTCTTGGTTCCTTGCCTGGGAAATCTCAGTAACAGAGTTGTCTGCCTTGTTCACAACTATTCTGTCTTTGTTAGGCTTAGTTATATACATTTTCAGTTTTCTCATGGTGTTCACCCTGAATTAACTCATCTTGGTGTGTGCCACTCTTGTTCTGAAGGCAAGCATCCAGGCTTGTTGGCTGTGAAGCAATGCTGGGTCTGAAGCCTTTTCTGGTCCCGGATGGTTTTCTTGTTACTCCTTGCTAATGAACTGGTAAACTGTAAATGCAGATGAAAGAGGGAATTGTTTTTCAGCTGAGCCGGGACGCTGCTGCCTCTGACGTGACCTCATGAGCTCTGCAGGGTGTTTTGTGGACACCCCCCCTGGCACCAGCAGAACTGCGACAACTGGCAGCAGCAAATTCCTATGTAGTATGTTTGCTTTTTGGGTTGGAAGAAGTTAAATTCTCAAACTTCGGGCTGTTGTTCATGGCTGTCGAGATGTGTGAGGGAGGAAAAGAACTTTTCACAGTAGATTGAAATTAAAATTATTTTGTGGGAAGGTTAGAGTAGCTTCCCTCGTAGCATCATGGAAGTGAGTAAAGCCCAGGAGTCTGAGCATGCTACACAGCCTACAGTCAGCTGGTGATGCCGGGCTGTGTAAATTGAGGAACTACAATTCACTTACAGTGCAAGCATAAAGCTGTGGTGAAAGGGAATTTGGGCAGCGTTTCTCCTTCTTTGTAATTAGACAATTACATGAGTGGGAGGGATGTACATGGTAACTGACTGTGGAAAATGGATTAGGGGACGCTGTTCCAATATAGTTGCTTAAAGAGGTAACTGGTATTTGCACTCTTTGCCATGAGTAGGAGGGAGTAAGAACTTTTTCCCTAACCTTATTGATAAGGCAGGATCCTTGAATTTCTTCTCTGTAGTTCTTATTTTTAGCCTGCTCGTCAGTTTGGCTGAGTTTTGTATTCGGGATTAATGCATGATGTGCGTGAGGGCACCTGGCAGGACAAGTGATGTAGTGGAATTTACTCAGGAGGAAGGAGAAAGGAGGTGCGGAAAACACAGATGATGCTGGTGGTTCTGAAGTAGAAGATTGGAGAGGGTAACTAAACAACTATCCTAAATTTAGGACAGAAAAATACCAGTGTGTCCCAACACAG
The DNA here is from genome assembly GCA_011057875.1 of Pterocles orientalis. Taxonomy (NCBI): domain Eukaryota; kingdom Metazoa; phylum Chordata; class Aves; order Pterocliformes; family Pteroclidae; genus Pterocles; species Pterocles orientalis. The sequence goes on along the minus strand of WKFP01014356.1, from coordinate 137,383 downwards.
TAGTAGGTTCAAATTACAAAGGCCTTGGGTAAATTTTTCTGGCTATGTATTTTCAAATCCAGTATAAAACTACATCTCCTCTACTACTGGTGTGTTGGTTTCTCTCAAATCTTATTGTGACCGCCTTTGGAATAATTAAGGGAGGAGTAATGTAATAGTCACAGGAGGGGTCAGGATAAAGCTTTTCAGCAGTTGTTTAAAGATGCATGGGATATCCTTTATGATAAAGTGTTGAGGTTATTAGTCTTGTACATCTTTTATTTAAAGTCTGAAACTCCATTAATGACACCTGTGTTTGTCCATATGTCTTGGATGCAATTAATAATGTAAAACTACTTTAGTTCCGGTGTTCAGTGTTGAGAAACTCTGTGACCATGCAACATATTTTTCATAGCTCGGTGTTTGTATAACTCCTTTAAGATTTGTTCAGCATGAGTAATTTATATTGTGTCTTGTATTAACTCCAGTGAAGAAGCTGGGATGTGCTGAAAAAGATTGGTTAGCTGAAAGGAGCTCTTCAAGAGGTGTTTATGTATTTTTGTATGCATTGTGTATTAATTTTTTTCTTTATTTTCATATCCTATGCTTCCTCTTTTTTAGCTGTCAAACGTTTGATGAAAGAGGCTGCGGAACTGAAGGATCCTACAGATCATTACCATGCACAGCCTTTGGAGGTTTGTTTCTCTATATGTTTGCAAGAGGTTGTAATTAGGCTGTGTAATATGTACTCCAAGTTCTCTGTATGCATATGTATTTAAAATGTATGTATTTAGATACTAGTAGACCTTTTAAAGTTGATTGAGTTGTTTTTTTCCCATGATGGATATCAACAGCAGAATTCCACTTTAATGGTATTGTAGTTCCAGATTGTTAGTGAAAGCATGTATACCGGTTTTATGTTGCACCTGAGTAATTTTATGGCACAGGTATTGATATGCTTATTCCCCCTCCTCCTTCCTGAGACTATATAAACGCATTATGTTTAAATTAAACTTTTAACACCCAAACCTGACACATGGCTCAGTTGCTGAGTTGCTCAGCAGAACACTTAATCCTAGATGATCTGTGAGGATTCCCTATTTTGCATACAAAAAACCTGTGAAAAACTTTAATGGGTGCAATTCTGGATGTGTTGTAAGAGAGAATGCTTAGATTCCACTTAAATAGTAGCTTCTTGAAGTCTTCTAAACACCCAGTTAAGTTCTTGGGCTGGGAGGACAGTGAAATTCTGGTGGTTGGAAGCCCTTCTCATTTCACTGGGATAATAAAAAAGAAAATGTTCTGTGGTATTCAGCTTGGACGTTTGATTTAGCTGTTCACAGAAATGCCTAGCACACTTAGCACACCTACAGAAAATCGCATGTTCCTAGGTGGTATAGAATATACCTTGTTATTGACCAGCTTTTGTCTCTACTTTGTTTCCCCTTCCTATGGTGAAATGTAAGGTTTAATTACACAGAATCACAGAATCACAGAATGTTAGAGATTGGAAGGGACCTCGAAAGATCATCTAGTCCAATCCCCCTGCCAGAGCAGGAACACCTAAATCAGATCACACAGGAACACATCCAGGCGGGCTTTGAATGTCTGCAGAGAAGGAGACTCCACAACCTCTCTGGGCAGCCTGTTCCAGTGCTCTGTCACCCTCACTGTAAAGAAGTTTTTTCTCATATTCAAGTGGAA
>WKFP01014356.1:89708-111156 GCA_011057875.1 Pterocles orientalis | reverse complement strand
GTTTGAAGGGCTCAAAAATAAAATTGGGTTAATCCATCTTATTAGGTGACTTCACAGTGACTGTAGAGCTTCATCTTTTCATTTGTTTTGTTGGGTTTTTGGTTTAACAGTCAGTGCTTTTATTTTATAGGGAGTGTTGTTACTTGAACATTTTACAAAGAGATGCTGTGATATAACTGAAAGCAAAGAATACCTAACATGCTCTCAGATTGATGCTACTGTGTTTTTCAATAAGTTGTATATGCTTATAGTGGCATAAATGTTACAAAGCTGAACAAGCTGGGGCCTGAGCCTGAAATCCTAAAGCCAACTGGGGTTTTGCCACTGATTTCCACCGAATCACAGTTATTGAATGAGATCTGTCAATTTAACTTGGAAAATGTTTCAAGTCTTAGGTTCTGGGAAATACAGGGGATGCACGAGTAGCATTTTCGTGTGAACCATTCACATGGAGTGGAGATAAAATAGTATCAATCTTTCTTTTAATGTGACCTTATCCAAAAGTGGTGCCGTTCTCTGGGTTAATAAGTTGTTTGAATATTTTGTACTTTATTTAGACGTTACAAAAATAATTTACAATTTCCACAGCGCCGCTGTTTGTGTGAAGCTGTGATAGAGTGGAAAGCAAAGCACTGCTAAAATTATTTATCTAGATTAATTTACTGTAAAGAATGACTGATATTGTTTGGTTTCCTGTGAAATAATGTTTTAATGAACAATTTTCCAGCCAGTTAGAACTGAGGAACTATATGTCTTTTATATATATTTACATTTTCTATGCAAAGTGTACTTATTTAAAAGTATATAAAAGCAAGAATTAGGGATTATTAAATGTGAATGACATTTTAAATACAGATAATTCTATAATATTGCAAAAAAAAAAAAGTGTCCCAAGCAATGATACTGATATCTTAACTTCCCAGTTACGTAGGAAAAATACATCTCTAAACCAGCAGTGAATAGTGGGCTCTTCCAGTAAAAGGAAATTAAAACCAGTTCCTATGCTGGTTTTCTAATCATGTAAGAGAAATGAAAACTCTGACATTTTTAGTAACTGCATCACATTTTCTGCTTAGTATTTCTCTTGCTGACTTGCCATAAGAAATACAGTAAATACATTTTACAGTAGACAGACAAGAAAATTTATTCCTTTGTTTGGGAATCTACATTTGGTAAATTTGATATTTTGTGTCCTCAACCTGATCTTTGTATTGATTTCGAGAAGCTAGCTTGGTTGTGCCAGTGCAGAACATCTTTGGTTCTGTAGTTCCTGTCTTGAGCAGTGTTCAGAGGTTCTCAGCTGTGGAGCTCTGGGGGCTTGGGGTCGCTGGTCCTGCAGGCGCTGAGACAGCTCCCTGCCAAGTGTGCCCAGAGAAGGTGTTGAGTGTGTGCCTTCATGGGAGAGGAATACGGTAAAGCCAGGCTAGGGCTGTGGAGGTAGGAACCCAAATTAGGAAATGCCTGTGCATCCTTAATTTCTCCCCTTGTTTTACATTAATATTGAGCTGTAACGCGTTGATTTTTCTGGGAGTGGTACCTCAGCACACTGGATGGATGATATTTGCTTAATAAAAATGTAAATTGATGAAGCAACCCCACTTCCCTCCTCGGGGCTCTGCCAGTCCCGGGGCTTTGAGATCGGACAGGCAGAAGTTGGCCGCAGAGGCATCAGACCAATGCTATTGCTGTCTTTTGCAGTCACATCTATAACAAAAATCACGACGTGACCAAAACTTGGAAAGGAAAGACGGAGCAGCTTCTCAGGGTTGATGACCATGACTTCACCATGCGGCCAGCTTTTGGAGGTGAGAATAAAATGGTTCTCTTGATTTCATGCTCATCTAATTTAAATTCATCTAGTTATCTAATTAATCATGGAATTAAAAAAAAACCCAAACCTCTGGCCAGATGCACCAGTGTGAAGGGAAGGACTTGGGTGGTTTCAGGAGATATTCGAGGTGATTCAGAGAAGCCTCATCCTCACCTAACAGTCCTCTCTACAGCTCCTACGCTCCTTCCTGATGCTGCCGTTGGCTCTTTTTGGCTAGTGTCTCCCAGAGCTCAGGTGGACCCTCCCAGTAAGTATTTCACTGCTGAGATGAACAAGCTGCAAGTTTTAATGTTCGCTTGTAGTTGTGAAGTTGTAATGACCTTTTCAGCAGATGTGATCCAACTAGAAAGTAAAGAACTCCTTAGGTGCATCACATCTCATCGTTGCTAGGAGAAAATTAAGTATTTTAATCCAGATAAAGTCTTGTCTCAAACTCCCTAAGGCAATGAAAAGAGCAGGAGGGGAGACTTCTGTCACCTTCACTTCTGTCTTCTGTTGTACCCAGTTACAGAAATGTGCTCGCCTGGTCTTTCTAAGCTCACTATCGCAGAGGCAAAAGAGTACTTGAATGAAAAATGTGCTGGTATACCAGCACGGAAATCCCTTTTCCCATTAGATCAATAACCAAGACCCCCCCAGAGCTAAGGGGAGAGTTTTCTGCAGCTTTCACTGAATGACCAATACTGCATCCTTTGTCAGTCAGCCTTTGACAACGAAGTGCAACATCTCCCTGTCCAGTGGGTCGCACGGGTATTTTGCATTTTGCACCTAGTCCATAGAACAGAGCTTCTCTGACCTGCCTGCTCCTGGCCTGGCTGGAAAGATGTTTCTCTCCCCACAGTGCAGACATGCTGATCTGACAGCACAGTACCATCCCCATGCTCACAATTGATATAGAGTCCAAAATGTGTCATCACTAGTGGTTGTTTTCCCTGTCTGCTGTAATTTACTAACAGATTGCAGTCTGACCTGCCCGTTGGAGGTAGCTGTTTTGATAATGGGTGGCAAACTTGATCTGCTATTTCTAAAGAGCTTTCCCAAACGTGGGCAAATCTCCCTGGGGCTGGTGCCAGCACATCTGACAAGCCCAGGCGTGCAGCTGAGGCTCAGGGCTGAGGTCTGGGAGCTGGTTCTGGAGGCACCAGGCACGCCTGCTCCTTTTTGAATCAGCTGCAAAAGTGGTGCTGAGTGAGATGCCCTCAGGGTCCTCACCTCTTCCAGGTGGGTGTCTCCTTGATGCAGATACTGCTGCTCTGCCCTCTGGTTAGTGAAAGGGAGATTGCAGCTTGTTGCTGGTATTTCTTCTGCTAGGTTGTTGCTTCTGGAAGGTGAGCCTTTGAACAGGGTGGATTTGGGAAGGAACCTGACCTCTGAAAGATAAAAAGAATAGGGAGCTGTGAGATTGGTTTCATGGACTGGCCTAAATCCTCTCGGCTTCAGGAGGAGATGGTCACTGTCACCATTGTCCAGCCAGCCACATTATTGGCTCAGTCTCCTATTTCTTTATTTGTTGGTCTTGTTTTTCGTTACCTGACTTTTTAGGCTTCTTTTTTTCCATTCTTCTGTTCTTCTTGAGCATGTCTCACATTGTAGACTATAAGAGCAGGTAGTGTCTACAAAGCCTGGATCTGTTAATGTTGGCAGGATGTCCACTGCCTTCAGTCTGGCTTTGCTTCACTGGCATGCGGCTCCATCGTGGGTATTGGTGTTTGTCCATCACAGCAGTGCTTCATCAGAGAATCAAAGGATGGTTTGGGTTGGAAGAGACCTTTGAGATCATCTAGTCCACCCCCCCGCCATGGGCAGGGATATCTAGATCAGATTGCTCAAAGCTCCATCCAACCTGACCTTGAAAACTTTCAATGGTGGGATCAACACTTCACTGATTTTGATGAACACTTCATTGAACTGTGTCAGCTAGATTGTATGTTGTCTTCTGAAGGGGAATAGGGGGCTGCAGGTGGTTTGTCAGACATGACAGTGGATTGCTGATTTGGTATGTTTCATCTTTCCTAACAGAAGACTAGACTCTGAGAAGTAGATATGATGCTATGATATGATATGATATGATATGATATGATATGATATGATATGATATGATATGATGAGTGAGTTCACTGAAATGTACATAGTTCCCTAAATACCAGTTATGCCCTGTCCTGCTGTAAGTTCAGAGGGTCCCCCCTACCTCCCATCCTCTAGATCCTCTTCCTTCTCTTCCCTCTCCAAGGCCTTAGAAGAGAGCAGTGTGGAAAGCTTCTGTGGCTGCTTTTGGAGCAGTCACTTCTTCTTGGCTTTCTTCTCATACATTCAGAACCACTACCCTATAATCTGTCTGCAAATACATTTTCCTCTGATCTTTTTCGCTCCTTACTGCAAGGCTGCTGCCTGTGCCAGAATTGTTTCTTCTCCTTCAGAGAAGAGGAGATGGTGTTTCTGGCGCTGAAGATCATCCCTGCTCGCCCTTAATCCCATCGGGAGGTGAGCTGTCTGATTCCAGTGGCTCTCCTGGAGCAAACAAGAGGGGAGAAGCAAAGTGTGGAGTCAGGCTTACATGTGGAAGCACACAGGACCCTAGGCTGGTTGTCCCTAGGACAGGTACAGTATGCATCGTGTGCAGCTGCGGGCACTGAGTGGACAGGACCATGCACAGCTGGTACGTTATGGCAGTAGGAAGGGGAAGAGTCCTAAATGCTTGCCTTCTGCCAGCTCGTGAGACAGCAGTCGCCACTAAACCAGTCTCACTGAGGGTGGCCATCCAAACCGTAATTTATCATATTAAGGTGTGAGGGAATAGAACAAGCAGAGAAAACCAGCCAGATCAGAGAGAGTGCAGCTATGGGAGCCTTATTTGTCTCGGTGACTCTGGGTTGAATAGAGTTGGTTTTAACAGTAGATGGTTTTCCCAGCTAGCAAAGTCAGTGACAAACTCTGGCCCCAAAGGGAAGGGATCAGGCTTTCACTTCAGGAGGCAAAAATCAGTGTCAGCATAGAATCACAGAATCATAGAATGGTTTGGGTTGAAAGGGGCCTTAAAGATCATCAAGTTCCAACCCCCGTGCCATGGGCAGGGACACCTTCCACTAGCCCAGGTTGCTCAAAGCCTCATCCAGCCCGGCCTTGAACCCCTCCAGGGATGGGAATCTGACTAGTCTTCTAGGTAGCAGTGAAAAGCCTCAAACCCTATGTCTCAAAAACCTTAGAAACCCAAATCATTGAAGATTAGGGTGCTGTGTTGGATCTTCAGATTTAAGTCATCCCCAGTTTTTGCAGTTTGGCTGACTACTTCTGAATGCCTGATGTGGACAGACTGGAAGCGTTGTTCTCTCCTCGGTGTCACCACTCTGGCTGAAAGACCTGCTGGCTCCTGGGGCTGATGGGGTGGGATTTCAGGGCTTGTCTGCGAGATCTGGACTCCTTCCCTTGACTTGGTTGGAGACAGCTGAGGAGCCACTGTGCTTCCCCCCAAGCTGTTCTGTTGTGTTAATAGTTTAGGTTTTGGTGTCCAGTGTCACCACTGCTCTGTATTTCTGTAAAGAGACCACATTTTTACTATTTTTATCAATGCTGTGGAGCCCATGAGGAGCACCTTTGTGCACAGTTCCCGCCAACCAGACACACATAGTTACACGGTTACTCTTCCAGTGCTAATGTGACTGCATTTTAGTCTCCCTCTTTTCTTGTTTTCCTATGCTACCTCCCACCACAGACATTAGGATACTGCTAGAGCCTAAAAACTTGGAGTAACATATATAAAGTTGAGAAATATCCTAACAGCCTTTGGTGAGAAGGTGACTTTTTCTAAAGGAAAAACATGGTGTTTCTGTAATTTTTGCTCAAAACCTTCTTATCTTGCAGAGCTACCTGGGACAAAGGTGGGGTGTTAGGGAAATTACACTAAAGTTGTATATGATAAGGAACAAAACATGCCAACAATGTTGTTGAGGCTCCAGCCTTGGAAAGTGTGATGCACACGCATGGAGAGAGCTCAGGTGCTACAGGTTCTTGCACAGCTGCAGAATTATGCAGTGTAATCTTAGTGGCAGATGATAAGCCTGATAGAAAAAAAATACAGAGGAAAGAAAACAAAAGTCTGCTACGAGGCGATCCTTATATTTTCTTCTGTAACGCTGTTCCCCAGGCAGTCAGTGATTTGCTATGCCTGTGGGTCCTTCCAGCTTTTTGGTGTGGCAATGCCAGTCAAACTGGTGTGATCTGACCTGCATAGGATAAAAATGTTTTTGTATTGTGGAAGCAGAGTAGAAGAGCCTGTGGGACACGTGTGACTGCAACTGGTTATTGCCCTAAGACCCCCTCTGCTCTCTGAGGGCAGCTCATAGACCATCTAATGGAGAGTCCAGCCCCATGGCATCGCATTGGGCCTGTGATGTTATGGTGTAGGAGGGAAAGGCAACTGATCGCTGGAAAAAGTAAATAATATAATAAGGAGATTGTGAGTGATGTTAGACTATACAGAAACCCAGTACTGTAAAAGTGTTGGTTCCCAAGCTTGGTGCAATAGTGGGCAGCTGTTAACCTTCTGCATTTTTGGTGGACCAGTCTACAACCTCAGCACTGAACTTTAAGCTAAAAGGAGATGTAGCTGCTTTGCCGTGGCCATGGTGACTCTTGCAGGTCCGCAGAAGACAGTCAGCAAGCTGCCAGCCCAACACAGCTGTGACCGCTGGGCAGAGCGGGCTGGGGTTACGCAAGGTGAAATGGAAGAAAAACATTAGAGAAAGGTGAAGGGTTTTTAGAGAAAAAAAATCTTTGTAAAGAGCAAGTGAGCAAGCAAATGTTGTGTAAGTTGTGTTATTAACAGTCCAGTAAGCATGGCTGTCTTGCCTACTCTCAGCCCATTAGAGACAGGCTATTGGGTACCGTGGTCATGACAAAGGTTTTTGCTTTGCTGATGTTCAAAGTAGCCTCCATAAGCTAAAATAGACTGTGTTTGTTATGACCCTTAGAGAGTTATCTCCGGGTCAGTGACCTTGTTCCAGCTAGCAGATGTTTAGGTATTATTTACAAATATTAATATTTAAAGATTATGTAAATATTTGTTTTGCTGCCTTCCTTAAACATCCATTTTAAGCATTTCATCTATGGCATCTCGTGTTTTACAGGGAGCCTGTGAATAAGCAGATTTAGTTGGTACTTAAAATAACTCTATCTCCTTTGCTGGGGAACAGCCTAACACTGTACTTTTATTATATTTCTTCCCAGCCCAAATAGCCTAATGTCAGCTGGTCCTCGCTGTCCTTTCTTGGCAGTCTTTTTGTCAGGATGGATGAATGACGGGATGAATGAAGCATCAGTAGGTCACTTAGGGTTCGTATCAAGGGCTGGAATAAAAGTTGCTTCTCCCTCGATGACCAGCCATCAGGGCGATGCAGAGGAAGGAAGCCCTCTGCAGCCGTGGTACCCTGGCAGCGGCTGCCTGGAAGCTGCCCGCACCTAAGAGGTCCCAAACATATATGCATTAATTAAAAAAAAATATATGTACCTTCACGTGTAAATGCAGAAACATTGAAGGCTGTTTTGCAGTTTGCTGACGTGGGATCTCTTCTGGACATCTACAAGCCTCTCTGGGTGTGTGCAAGATATCTGTCAGCAAATAGGTCTCGGACCTGCTTGTCTCCCATGAAGATGTTTTTATCTCAGGGCCTGTCTGCTTCACTCCTTCAAAGACAGTAGAGGGGACAGAGAGGCTGTCTCGGACAAAAACAATGAGCCTTTGAAATCACTGCCAAAGAAGAAAAATTAAAGAGATGTCACAAAGCTTTAGTCTCGGAGCTGGAGTGGAAAGCTGACTCCAGGCATTTTCACGGTAGCATGCTAGTCCTTATCTTCCAAAGCCTGCTGTACTGTGAAAAAAATAACAACCATGTTTGTGTCCAGTATCTGCTTCTGACTGGGAACTGCCTAACCCTCTGCAGCTTTGACACTGCTCCTCAGTGGGTGGTTTTGGTGCTGAGACAGTCTGGGGTGCAACAGGCTTTAATGTTGGGCACCTTGTGAAGTCACTCCTGACCTGAACTGGTGGAAGCCTCCTGCGTTCCCTGGAGGGGTTAGCCCCAGACCAGCTGTCCCGTGCAACCTGGGGCAGAGTTTGGTATTTGAACTGGAGTTTTTCCAAGGTGAAACAAGTCATAAAGTCTTCTCAGTGCCAAAACCCACCTAAAATGGAGACTTGTTGTGTCTGGCTTTGGGCAGGTCTGTTCTCCTTGTACAACCACGAAATGCAGAAGCAAAGTGAGTCTTCTCGAAAGGTATTCTGTTCTGCATCTTTTCTATCTGCAGCGCCTGAGTCGAATGTGTAACGGCTTTCACTGAAGACTAAGTCGCAAAACAGAGCAGCTTACTGCAGAGGGATGAGAAATAAGGGAGCCCTCTCACCAGTGTTTCTCAGGACACTGAATTGTGAGCTCGGCAAAGGAATAAAGACATATAAAGCCGCAAACACCTTGACAGCCTGGTCCCTGAGTATCTTTTTAATACTGAATTTAATCTGAGGCAAGGACACTGACATGCAGGAAATTACAGAAAGAAAGCAGTTGCTGATGCAGTTTTGGAAGGTTGTACATTTACAGTGAGAAGGTGCGAGGGTGCTCTGTCGTACCACTGGTAAATCCTGTGCAGAATTTGTGGGGCTAATGGATATTGCCCAGTACGAGAGAGAAAGCAAAAGCACTCCCACTTTAGACTCGAGTTGGGCTTCAGGTCACTTGATTCACTCTCTCAACATGCAAATATGAAGATCTCCTTCAGAAGGAAAATTTCCTCTTTTCCATTTCCAATTGTTATGTTGTCAAATTTGCTAATGACTGTCCAAGTGTCTTGAGCTCGCTTGGAAGCTGCCACTGTGCTCTGAGATGCAAGGGGAATAGTTTATTTGTGGGTTCGTTTCTGTGTTGTCTGTGACTTTGATGAAGTTTTTTAGGAGCCCAGGGTTTGCTTTCTGGTGGTGCCAGGAATTAGGATTTGTGTTCTGCAAGATGTTGCTGCGGACAGTGATGGAGATAATTGATGTGGACATGTTTGCTGTTTCTGGAAGAAGTGCTTCAGTTGAAGGTTATACAATTTCTCCCTAGACCTTGATCTATAAATACTTGAGCTCATGTTTAATTTGAATAATGCCATGGATTTGGCTGACACTTTTCAAAGACCCTGAAGTACGAGCTGAAAAGCTTTGCTGGGCCGCAGTCTTTGAGCAAAGCAGCACTGCTTCTTCTTCTCAGCCAAATCCACAGCTTTCACATAGATCTATTTAGCTTCCCATCCAGCGGTGAACATCCTAGAGAGGAGCCTGAGCTTTGAGATTTCTCCAGTGTTACAGTATTCAGGTCTTTTCCTGCTTGTAATTCTCCAACCTGATCTTTCTGTTTTTCCTCTCCCTGAAAAAAAAAAATTGATAACATACTGTTTATGACAGGGAAAAGCTGGGTGATTAGAGCTTTTTTTACATTTAATGATATAATCTAAGTTACTTGTCCTCTATCTCCCTGTTCGGCATGTCAGATACCATCTCAGCTGTTCTTTTCCCTTCCCATTCACACCTTTCTCATCCTCTGCTCCCTCTCAGCAAAGAGATTTTTTTCTGTTTGCTTATCCCTAGTGGCATTTGATGAGGAATTTGTCAGGCACCTGGAGCCCCAGAAATTGCACAGTTTAGTTTCCAGGGGTCAGGATTAGAAAGCAAGCAGTTCCCGACTGACTCCAAGGATTAGTGAGACCGAAGATCTCTTAACATCTTTCTGTGACTGTTCAACAGCCATTTAATGCAATGGGATGTGCTGTAGCCAAGATGACTTTTAAGGAACCCCAGGGTTTGTTTCTGTGGTTTAAAGAGGGCATTTCTTTGCAGGGCCACTGCTTTGCTTCAGAAACTGCATGCGTTTACAATGTTGCTCGCATCAAGTGCCTCTGCAAAACTGCATCTTATAGAAGTTTTGAAGAGTGATGTGCCAGGTGAATATGCAATTATCGTTACCAGTAATGCTCATTGCCTAGAGCAGGGCTTGGTGATGGTTCGGTTCCTGTCACTAGCTCACAGGCAGCAACATTCGGGCTAGTCTCACTGGCTCTTCACCCTCTCTTCTGTGCTCAGCCCAACCTCTTGTACAAGCCTTCTCCAAAGGGTCTTGGTGCTCACCGCACTCCCATTCCCATTCCTGTGCTTTCTCATCGCCTCAGCCCCAGGTGCTGAACGAGGAGCAGGGAGAGGGGAAAAGCAGTGATTGCTCCTGCTGACTGTAGTAGAATTTTGCCCTAGAAAGGCAGGGTAAATATTTCCCCCGATATAAGTAGGTTTTACAGTCTCGTCTTTCATACTGTCTGTATTAAGAACTTCACACTTGAGTACAAATGATTTCTCCTCCTCTCTGATATACTCACTGTTTTATCATCCCTCAAATTCTTGCTTAACTGCAGAAAAGAAAAATGTAAAAGCATTTCACTGGTGTACAGACACATAACCCAGTCTCAGGCCTGTTCTATCGAGGGCTTTCTAGACTGTCCAGCTTTATGCCGAACATTATTTTGGGTTTGATAAAGCTTCATGGCAGCTCCAGACTGAGCCTTAGACCTTGGCCTGGCAGCGAGGTAACTGCTGGTTATTTGTGAGACAAACTGAGCGTTTGGTGCAGGAACATGAACAAAGAAAAGAACGTGGACATAGTATTTTATCTTCAAGAGCAGATAGAGAAGGAATAGGAGAGAGGGACAAATACCAACTTGTCAGTGTTCTTCTGTTTGTGGTTTTGTTTTCTTGTGTTTGGTTTTCGGATGGTGGGGTCTTTTATTAAATCTATGATTAGCGTTCAGTCAAGTGTGGAAATTGCAGCAGTAAATAGACTTTGGATGGGTGCTGATTTCCTGAATCAAGGCTAAATTAAGCATTCATACACCGAGAGTGTCTCTTTCAGTCTGGAAGCTGGGGGGGGAGCTGCCCAGCATGTGGTGGGCGCACAGCCCCTCAGCACCAGGGAGCCCCAGGGGGAAGTACCATGGCCCACCGCTGCCCTCCTCTTCCAGCACAACCTGATTGCGCTGTGCGGCCGTCCTGGCAGGGACTGTGTCTTCTCTGTTAGCACTGTGCCTACCATGACACGGTCGTTTGGGATGGCAGCACTGTGGACACTACCGCAATGTCCACAGCTGTGTGTGACAATGAGTATTATCAATCACAAATGCTTTCCCAAGCAAGAGCCAGAGGCAGGGCTGGTGGCAGCCTTGTGGTGGCCCTGATGAGGGCTGCGCTGGACCGTGGAGCCTTTCTGAAGCGTCTCACTCTGAGCATTGAGCCTTGCTCTTGCAGAGGTCCAAGCTGAGTATCAAAAATAGAGCTATACTGACGAGCTATTGGATATTTAAAGGCATTAAGGGAATAGATAAGTATTTGAATCATTTCCCAGGCTCTCCTTGATCACCATCCATGAATTCATGAGGTATGTGAGCAAAGAAAGTCTAAATGGCTACCAACAGGGCACTTGTGTTGTTTCCTGGTTGGTTATACTGCACATCAAAACGCGTGTTATCCCCAGTGATACAGTGATTTTTGCTACACAGTCTACCTTGTTTTAAAAAAAACCAAACCCACATTCTACTGAACAGGAGGAATGTCATATAGAAATTTTTTCACTTGGTGTTGTTTTTAACTTTTTTTTTTTTTAACTCATGTCCTAAATAATCATAGAGAGTAGAAAAAAAGTGTGGCTTCTACCAAGGTAGAATCACAGAGTGATTTCAGATTGAAAAGCACTGCGTTAAAATACTGTATGCGAGACAGGCAGGGTTTGTAGAGAGACGTAGCATGACTTATTAGGTACACAAAAGTTACGAGAAATAACAAGCCAGCTCCTTAAAAACAGCACTCTATGAGCTAATTCCAGGAACATAAGCAATGTCTCTGCCCCAGGGCAGGGAGCCAGTCAAAAGAAAAGGCGCGTGGCGAGGGTGACAGGGAAAAGGTATCTGTGTTTTTGACAGACTTGCCTCTCTTTGATGAGTTTATGATGAAGGAATCCACTGGCTGATGAATGGCTGTATCCTGGGGCGAGATCAGGAGGGACTGAACATGTTTTCCTGGCCTGGCAGGCGGGGACTGGCTCGTGAGGAGCTGAGCTGGTGCCACCAAAGGCAGAGGACATCCTGACCTGTTATCCTCCTCTGCACCTCTCTCCTCTGGCCTTGGTGCCTGCATCTCGGCCACCCAACAGGTCTTTCGCTGGGCTGATTCAAGTCACTGATTTGGAAGAAAATAGTCCAATTACTGCTGCTGCTGCTGTTGGTTTTAGCTGCGTTTATTTTCTGTGGGTCAGTGAGCTGAACAGTCTTGCAGAAGGTCCCCCTGCAAGCTCAGTCTGTTCCTTTATGCAGCTCCTCCCTTTGCTGAAAGTCATTCCCTGTGTAATTTGGGGAGGCTGCTGCAGACTGTTCTCACCTGTGTTGTGGAGCCCTGTGTACGAGAGGAAAAATCTTCAGCACTTCTCAGCCTCGCTGCTGGACATGGCTGTGACAGCACATCTGGGTTTCACCAGTGGGTGCAGACTGAGGCTTTGTGGGTTTCCCCTGTTTTGGGAAATACCTGGGAGAAGGGGAACTGAACGCCCTCAGGGTGAGAGTTTCCTTGGCCTCCAGTGACTCTTTAGCTGGGTTAGCCATGTTTCAGCTTCATTGCTGGGGGCAACAGTCACTTAGACTGGAATTAATGGTGCTGGGGGGCTGGTCCTGCTCCACAGGGCTCGCTCAGGGTGCCTGCACCCAGCACAGCTGCTGATGGATGGCGCAGGCGCAGCAGGCTGGAGCCGTGCATGCAGGCAGGAGACGGTGTCACTGCCAGCAAGCTCTGCTGTAATTCGGTGAGGCTGGCGTATCAAAGCCCCAGCAAAATCTGCATCAGGGCCGGTCACAGTAATCAGCTTGTCTCTTGGGCTTTGCAATCACCCTTTCCTTACCAAAGCCGGGTTGGCACTTCTTTCTCCCTCAGCAGGGGCAAATGTAAGGCTGCGTTCAAAAGCCCTGAAGGTGCGTGGGAGTCGGTGCGTGCTGCTGCAGGTGCAGAAGCAGGATGGGTGGCAGCTTGCAAAAGCGGGCTGCTTTCTCAGAACAGCATTTCTGCTGTCTTGTAAGGCTTATGGTGTATTCAGAGCTTGGATGTGGTCTTGAGGAAGATGCTACTGTAGCTAAACACATGAGTGCAGCAGGTCCTGCTGCGCCTGGCACTGCACAAGTGTGGGTCTGCATCTACACAAAGATTGTGATGCCTCTTAAATACCATCCAACTGCTAATCAGGTTCAAAATCTTGGTGCTAAAAGCTGTACAAACCTTTGTGAAGGCCACTATGGTTGTTGGATGCTTCATTTCTGCTGGGCAAGTCCCAGGCAAGTCTGCAGAGCTGCCACTTGCTTCATCACGGTTTGTCTCCCTGACAGTGCCCAGGCTGGAGGCATGCTCTGGAGATGCACACCGGCATTGCCCCTGTGAGACCCGCTGCCAGAGGCCAAGAGCTCAAGGTCTTAACGGATCCACCTGGACTGCTCCCCAGCAGTTCCTGCTGACCTGTCTTGGTGGGTCGTGCTTGGTCCCTGTAGGCACTTACCTCCTCAGTGCCCTGGAAAAGGGAAAGAGCTGAGATGGGGAACTTGAGGAGGTCTAGGTCATTAATGAGCAGCAGTCTACAGTGATGTTTTGATACAGGGTTTCTAGTAATAAAGGAGTATGTGTTTATTATGGGATGTTTTCTGCTTATTTGCTCTTTGTGAATTCTCTGGTTGCTAGTTTTAAAACTCCTGCGGAAAACTATTAACGTCATCAGTGAGTCACCTGAATGAAAATGGTGATGGGCTCTTGAGAGTTTAATGTAACTTGCCTTGTTGATAAGAAATGAGAAACCCACAAGGCTCATTACTTGCAGTTAATTCCTCTCAGTCCCCTCTTCTTGGGCCTAGATTTGTTCATAAAGGCCTAAAATTTATGGTGGGATAGCTCAGTTTTAAAAAACGTATGAAAATGTTTCATCCAAGCTCTGGATTAGCTGGGCAGAGTGTGAACGTTGTGGTGCATGCCAAGGGGAAGATAATTCAGTGTTTCAAATGGGGCCTTATGTGTTTATTTGCTGACTCTTCTGCTAGCCCCCTCGTGAAGAATCATGGACACAAAAGTATAATGTAAGTTCAGAAATTTTTGCATGCCGCCTCGTAATGCTAATTAAATGCAGGTGATATAAAAGAGCAGTCATTTACGTATCTAAATCTCATTCTCCTACAGGCCCTGCAATTCCTGTTGGGGTGGATGTGCAAGTTGAAAGCTTGGACAGTATTTCTGAGGTTGACATGGTATGTAATCCTCTTTTGAGCCTCAATTTTTTCTAGTCATCAAAAGTCCTTCCCATTTGAAACCTGTAGGTTTCAAATTATTGATCAGATGAAAGTAATGGCAGCATTTGGCAAATTCTAAGAGGCTGATGTTCAGAACTAAAGACTTGATAAAACCAGGTGATCAAAGGCTTCTCTCTGTATCTTCAGATAAAGATTAAAAGCAGGAAGGAAAATGAGACCTTAAATGGGAGAATAATCAGTGCCATGAAGGATCTATTCCAACCAAAACCAGCTGTGTACAAAGGTTTGACGGTATATGGTGGAGTTCACATAAGCCACATGTACTGCAAGAGTTTTCTTCCTTAGGGAGTAATTGAGTCCATGTGTTTTAAAAGCATGATTCTGGGAGGCACATTAGAAAATTAAGTTGGCGATGTAAATGAGAAGGAGCTGCTGCTGCTTCTTCATCACTGGAGTAAACTCACAGAGGCACATGAGTGGGAACTGCCAAGGGGAACCTGAACTGCCTCTGCAAAGTGGAATTTGGTGTGGGGGGATAGTCTTTCTTTCACTGATGATGTTATTTAGAAAATCTGCACAAGTTCAATTGTGATTTAGTATCTTTATTTTTTTTTATTAATAAAAAAGAGGAAGAAATACATGCAGTTGTTAACCCTCAACAGGTTTCAAGGTGTTCCCAGTGAAAGGAGCGTTCACACACATTTTCCTGTTTTTTTTTTTTTTTGTGGTTATTTTTACTATAGGAAATGGAATAAAAACATTGGAAAGAGGAGTGGAAAGGGGAACATAGAGGAGAAGAGGAAGCTTCTTGGTTCCTTCCTCCTTCTGCCTTTTCCACCCTGTTCTTGGGCACCTTCTCTGGTCTACACAAAATATGAAGACTTACAGAGTTTTAGGTTGATCCATTTTCACTGTGGTGCAATAACATCTTAATTAAAACAAGGGAGCTTGCCTGCTATTGAAAGAGAAGGTTTGGGGGTTGCGTGCAGCGAACCACATGGGAAGGAGCTGTCAGTGCAGGAAATGGCTGTTGCGAGGAGACTTGGGGCTCTAATATGTCAAGTTAATGTCATAGCAGCAGAGAGACCTAATTAATGCAAGTAAATAACTTGCAATGCTTTCTGTTAGAAGTGTCTGATTTCAACAAAAATCTTGCCCATCAGAAAGCTTTGAGGTCAGTTCTCTCGTTTTGCTTTTGATAGCTCCGCAGTCCCATTTTCCCAGCACAGGCCAAGTACTTTCCACAGTAGTGGCTCATTTGTATTTGGGTGGAAGAACGGTAGGTCAGTCTGGGTTACATTGGTTTGTTTTTCCAGCAGTTTGTCCCAGCATGGGTGTTTGCGGAGAGGAGAGCAGGCGTTAAGCTGTCTGCATGGCCAGGGGAGCTGGGCTCGCTGTGCCTACACCAGAGTGCCCTCCTCGTCCCACCAGGCAGGGCAGAGCTGCAGGCAGGGCTTGTTCCGAACTGCTCTGAAGGGTTAGTGGCCTTAGAAATTGAGTGCACTCGGGAAGCCTTTACCCATCTCTGCTTCAGCAGGCAGCTGGTGCCCAGAGAAGCACCGTACCCAAGCTGGCGGCTGCTGTGTGTGCTCTCATTCTGCAGCCACAGCCTCGGGCTGCCCAGGGCTGGTGACCTTGAATAGCCAGGCTCATTTTTACCCTGTTTTTCTTCTGCTGTAAATGGTACTGACTCCTAAGACATCATCAGTTATGCCTCTTCCTTGCTTTCCTTTTTCCTGGCTCTGGTCAAGCTGATGTTCTTTCCTTGTCCAGACCCTGAGGTTGACTTCTCCAGCCAGGTTGCAGCCTAAGCGCTGCTGGCAGCAGCAGTCCCCAGAAGAGTTTCTTTGGGACTGTAGCTGTGAGGGGAAGGTGACCAGTGTCCAGCAGGGAACCAGAGCTGGCAACATCCCTGGTGGGGAGCAGGGATGGAGGCTGGAACCACTCTGGGAAGGTGGAGACCTGCAGATGTGTGAGAAGACGTGTCCCTCTGGCAGGTGCCTGCCATGGTCAGAGTGGGGGTGCAGGTGTCTGGCCAGATCTGCAGCGATCTGCCACTGGAGATTTCTTCAACAAATTTATGAAAAACCTGTTGGCAGTGTGAGACTGTTGTCAGGGCAGCCCTTTGAAACAGAGAGTCAGGTTAACCCACGGCTTGTCATCGGCAAAGTGAAATGAGGTAGTGGGGGCAGGTTTAGAAAGTGGTTGCTGAGGGGTTAGAAAGAGATCCCAGCCCGTGCTGCTGCCTGCCCGGGCTTGGCTGATGCGGCTCCTGTAACCACTCGCTCACTTAATTGGGAATATAAAGAAAACAAGTGTATTTGATCTCTCAGCATGAGAGAGTAGATTCAGCCCTGAAAGCAGCAGCTGCCAGGTCGGGATCAACAAACAGATGTTTTCCTTGGTGCGACTGAAACTCCTGCCCCCTCACTGAGCTTAAAAGAGAGCTTAATTTATCCGCCTGTGCAGTAGGAAAAACAGTTTCCTCACTTGGTTGCTGTTTGCAACAATTTAGTTATTTTGGGGATAAATTGCTTAGTGTTTAGCCTGACCATTGAACTGATTTTGAAAGTTTTTCCTCCAGAACATGCTGTTGATGCACCAGAGTCCTTCAAGATATTTTTGTTGGGACTGAAGAATCCTTTCTGCAGGGCCATGCTTTTCTTGGGGCATATATGTATATATTTTTATATATATCTCCCTTTTGGGACTGAGCATTACTGGGTACTGTAATACATTTATTGGGGGGTTATGTTTTGTTTTGGCTGAGATGATTTTATCAGAAAATCTACTCACAAAGAGCATTGGTCCAGGGAAGAAAAAGCTGTTGAGAGGGAAGGGATTTCATCTACCTGATAGGAGTGAGAGAGAGCAACACTGACAGACCTCTCTCTGGTTCTCTTCCTTTTTCGTGAAGGATTTCACTATGACTCTGTACTTAAGGCACTACTGGAAGGACGAGCGTCTCTCATTTCCCAGCACCACCAACAAGAGCATGACCTTCGATGGGAGGCTGGTGAAGAAGATCTGGGTTCCTGATGTCTTCTTTGTGCACTCCAAAAGGTCCTTCATTCACGATACCACCACAGACAACATCATGCTGCGGGTGTTCCCTGACGGTCACGTCCTCTACAGCATGAGGTACAGCACAGCCCTGCTGCTCCTGAGCATCCCCCAGGGCTTCACTGTTAATTTTTCTCCTGGCATGGCTTTGGTGACTGCCAGGACTGCTACTGCCAACCCTGCTAGTCCCACCACTGATGCAGAGCCCTGTTTCCAGCATGTTCAGTACAAGATTCTTGGCAGGAAGCTGCGAGAAACCATGCTGTGGGCAGAAGCAGGATAATCTCCTCCCAGGGGAAGCGCTCCCCTAACTCTTTGCAGTCAGAGGAGGGCTTAGTCGAGCGGAAATGTTCATCCCAGGGTCACTATGTGATTAAACTGGAAGCTGCTGATATACCAGATGGTGACCTCTATAATTATCCTATTTTGCTTCCTGTTTGTCTAGAAAAACTTTTTTTGTTTGGGTGTTTTGGGTTTTTTTGTTGGAGTTTGCATGTTGATGTAAAGGTATAAGGTTACTGAAGCTGAAAAAGCAGCGTTAAAGACATCCAGTAGCCTTGATTTTCTAGCAGGTTTGTTGGCCGAAAGAATTCTGAGGCATGCCTGTCACGACCTAAAGGGTTACCCGCCACAATGATTACAGCTGGGTGTCCCCAGTGAGAATCCAGGAGCTGGCAGAAAGTTCATGCAGTGAATTCAACCTGTTTAGGAATGGAAAAGTACATACAGCACGGGAAGTTCTCAGAGAGAGGCTCTGTTTTGGATAAAAATTAAATCATTCTTGTATCAGAGAAACATAAGAGGTGTAGGACACCATCACTTTGGGCAGCCAATAGGTGCTGTTAATTTCTATTTTTCACCTGGAATGACCAATAGATGGTGATGGGTTTTGTTCTTTCAGACCAATTTTATTTTTCAGACTGTATTGCACCTTTTCAGACAATAAGTTGCTGTTACAGTCCCTTGTTTTTGTGGTTATTGATGATATCTCAGGATGTCTCAGGTTTCTAGGTATCCAGCTTCACTTCAAAGAGGCTGGCTGTGTTTCTCAAGGATGCTGCAGCTTCCCAGGCTGGCAGGCCTTTCTCTCTCAATATTTTTCAGTGGACGTTTTCTTTTGCTCAGTAATTTTCCTCTTCTAACCAGGCCACCTTTGTGGCTGCTCACATCAGCATCCCAGCAGATTTCATTTCCTTTGGAAGAATGCAAAAAGCGATGCAGAGAAAAATACACTGCCAGAGGAGGAAAGCTTGAGAGCCCAGACAAAAGGACATTTCCCCAGGACAGAAAACATGCCCTCAGTGTACAGTGACCTTTGAATATTTTGTAGTACAAGAATTTCTGTTCTAGGATCTTTCTGGAACTTTTTCACTTCAGCTATTGTAAAATAATTTTCAAAAACAAGGAAAAGTTTTTTTTTAATGAAGTTTGATTCAGGAGGCCAGTTCTCTTTAGAGAATGAGCATAGTGAGTGATACTGTCTGAAGCAGAACAATATCCCACCCAACCAGGGGGCTCTAAAGTTCACTGGTTTCATAGTCCAAATATAATTCTACTGAATTTATTTCAAACAACCCTAGACAATTTATTAAAAGCACAAAGAAACACGTGTGTGTGTAAGAAAGACAGTATGCACCATACGGCCACTTCATTTTGCCTCATCTTAATGATGAAATCCCATCTTGACCAAACACTTAGCAACACTTTCTCTGTTCTGAACCCATTTAATAAGTGCATGAAGGTTCTGGTTACCCACACCTTAGCTGAGCACCTGGAGATATTGTCTATTTCATTAGAACTGGGTGAGGATGAAGGTGCCATGTAGCAAGACAGACAAGAAAGAGAAAGAAAAATGAAGAAGGAGGTTAGATAGAAGCTTGGGTCAGCACTGAGGGGAGAAGAGCAGGAGAAGAGTAGGGACCTTCTCGACAGATGTTGCTCAGTGTAACTGAATATGGGTTTCCATTGCTCACACCCTGTAGTTCCCATGTCCTGAGGTCAGCAGCACACCACTTGCTCGACAACCAAGCTGAAGGAACAAGTATTTTCAACGGCAAACATTGGCTCTGTTCAGGTCTGCTCATTTTCCCACGTGCAGAGTGTTTACTTTCAAATTTTTATGTGAACTCTTGATGAGATGATGTGACTTTCTAATGTTACTGACAGGAGAGAAGGCTATGGGTTAACCACAGCTTACCACACAAGAGTTAAACAGATAATTGGATCCAAGAAAGAGAATCTGGACGTTATTTGTGCCTGGTGGTGTTTAGGACGCTTGGAATGTGATCTGGGTGACCAAGCATGGGTGTCCAGTGGCTCTGGAAATGCCCTCAGGCATCTTGAGATGTCTACATGTGGTTGGCACTGGGCTGAGGGACATTTCAGTCCTTGTTTGGGCCTTGGGCTTTCAAGGCCACCTGGACACTGCTCTCTGATTGAGGAAACCCTTATCAGTGAAGTGAGTTTCTGTGCTGTCTCTGACTAATGAATTGTTGATGACCACAGGTTTGCAACAGTTTAGGTGGCCCTGAGGAAAGAAAAGAACCCATTGTAATGAGACTGAGTTAAATGCTACACACAGCTCTGGGAGTTCATTGCCACAGTCTACTTTCTGGAGCATATCCCCAGAAAGCTTCTTTAAGTTTTGCTCATATGGTAAAATTTTGCTCTAGTTTTATAATGAAAATGAACAGCATATGCTTTTCAGGGGTGAGGAGTGCAGAAGTCAGAGTAGGATTTGGATCACAATCCCTTGAACAGAAGAAAGTTCTTTATCAACATATGCAACAAATTTAGAAAATGGTCACAGCCAACGTAAATCGGCCTCTGAAATGATGAATCATGGCTGATTTGTCCTTACTAAACCAGGAGCTCCACTGCAAATCTGTCCACAAGAGAAAGTCCATTGACCCACTGGAAAACTTGTTACATAATGTTGTGCACAACAATTTAAAAACTGGAGCTGGGATTGCTGCAGCTCTTCAGCTGACACAAACTTAGTGGAGGCAAATCTCACTCCTTGAAAAACAGCTGCACCCATTTGACACCCCCTGCCCCAGAAATACTCACCTCAGATTAAAAGAATTTGATTGAGGACTGAAATAAACAATTTTTGCCTTAATAATGTGTACACTGGAGGAATTTTCTAGCTTGCACGTTGCACATGATGTTGGTCGTGTTCCTCAAGCTTGGGTCATTGTTGGGGTGATTATGGAGGGAACTGAGCAATGGGGAAAAAGAGGAAAGCTTGATCAAGCTGGATGCAAGGCAACCTTCAAGTGTAAATGGTGAAATTATTGTTATGTTGTTGTCTTGTAGGGAAATAGTTAGATACAAACTATGGTGGAAGTATCCAGACTGACATTAGTGTAACGTCCGAGACAGTACTGTAATTCCTGAAAGGTGTTGGAATTATAGATTCCTTTGGGCTGTCTGTGTGAATACATTTTGCTTGGACTTGGAGAATTAGGATGTATTTTCTTATGGATTTTATGCTAATATTGTATGTAATTGCAGGCTTTAAAACTGCAGAATGATTTATCTCCATTAATGTTCTCCCTTCATTGCTCCTTATAGAAACTGACCTTTCTCATTTTCGACTTCTAGGATCACAGTGACAGCAATGTGCAACATGGACTTCAGCCACTTCCCCCTGGACTCTCAGACGTGTTCTCTGGAGCTGGAAAGCTGTATGTTGTATTTGTGTTTCTAGCTAGGCATGCTCCATGGCTGGCTGCACATGCATAGACCAGACACATTTCAGACAACAGGCTAGTTTAGAGTCCCGCAAAAGGAAACCATCACCAAAACTTCACCAGAGTTATTGGGAGTCTTTCTATTGTCTTACCATGTAGTATATCTAGCCTTTATGCTGCAAGACAGGGGAATTTGCAAGGAAAGCATTCTTGTATGAAGTTTAGTAGATGGCACTTTCAAAAAAGAAGAGCCACCAAGAGAAATGTTCGACATAACATACACTGATTCTCAGCAGCTTGCTGATGAGAAATCTGGGGGAGAAGTTTTGCTCTGTTCGTTGCTTCTGATGGGAAGATGGTGCTTTCAAGTGACACAATAAAAAGTTGATTGTAGTGATCATTGATTTTCTCTAAATTTCATCACCAATGTGGTTTATGTATGATACAGTCCTGATCTTGCAAACACTGTGCCTTGGGCTCAGCTTTTTTGGGTAGGAGTTGTTCAGTGGAGAAGTGACAG
>WKFP01014356.1:53647-82945 GCA_011057875.1 Pterocles orientalis | reverse complement strand
GAAAGAATTCTGAGGCATGCCTGTCACGACCTAAAGGGTTACCCGCCACAATGATTACAGCTGGGTGTCCCCAGTGAGAATCCAGGAGCTGGCAGAAAGTTCATGCAGTGAATTCAACCTGTTTAGAAATGGAAAAGTACATACAGCACGGGAAGTTCTCAGAGAGAGGCTCTGTTTTGGATAAAAATTAAATCATTCTTGTATCAGAGAAACGTAAGAGGGAGTAGGACACCACCACTTTGGGCAGCCAACAGGTGCTGTTAATTTCTATTTTTCACCTGGAATGACCAATAGATGATGATGGGTTTTGTTCTTTCAGACCAATTTTATTTTTCAGACTGTTTTGCACCTTTTCAGACAATAAGTTGCTGTTACAGTCCCTTGTTTTTGTGCTTATCGATGATATCTCAGGATGTCTCAGGTTTCTAGGTATCCAGCTTCACTTCAAAGAGGCCGGCTGTGTTTCTCAAGGATGCTGCAGCTTCCCAGGCTGGCAGGCCTTTCTCTCTCAATATTTTTCAGTGGACGTTTTCTTTTGCTCAGTAATTTTCCTCTTCTAACCAGGCCACCTTTGTGGCTGCTCACATCAGCATCCCAGCAGATTTCATTTCCTTTGGAAGAATGCAAAAAGCGATGCAGAGAAAAATACACTGCCAGAGGAGGAAAGCTTGAGAGCCCAGACAAAAGGACATTTCCCCAGGACAGAAAACATGCCCTCAGTGTACAGTGACCTTTGAATATTTTGTAGCACAAGAATTTCTGTTCTAGGATCTTTCTGGAACTTTTTCACTTCAGCTATTGTAAAATAATTTTCAAAAACAAGGAAAGGGTTTTTTTTTATGAAGTTTGATTCAGGAGGCCAGTTCTCTTTAGAGAATGAGCATAGTGAGTGATATTGTCTGAAGCAGAACAATATCCCACCCAACCAGGGGGCTCTAAAGTTCACTGGTTTCATAGTCCAAATATAATTCTACTGAATTTATTTCAAACAACCCTAGACAAATTATTAAAACCACAAAGAAACTTGTGTGTGTGTAAGAAAGACAGTATGCACCATATGGCCACTTCATTTTGCCTCATCTTGATGATGAAATCCCATCTTGACCAAACACTTAGCAACACTTTCTCTGTTCTGAACCCATTTAATAAGTGCATGAAGATTCTGGTTACCCACATCTTAGCTGAGCACCTGGAGACATTGTCTATTTCGTTAGAACTGGGTGAGGATGAAGGTGCCATGTAGCAGGACAGACAAGAAAGAGAAAGAAAAATGAAGAAGGAGGTTAGATAGAAGCTTGGGTCAGCACTGAGGGATAATTGGATATGTAAGATCCAGGAAAGAGAATCTGCACGTTATTAGGGCCTAGTGGTGTTTAGGACACTCAGAATGTGATCTGGGTGACCAAGCATGGGTGTTCAGTGGCTCTGGAAATGCCCTCAGGCATCTTGAGATGTCTACATGTGGTTGGCACTGGGCTGAGGGACATTTCAGTCCTTGTTTGGGCCTTGGGCTTTCAAGGCCACCTGAACACTGCTCTCTGATTGAGGAACACCTTATCAGTGAAGTGAGTTTCTGTGCTGTCTCTGACTAATGAATTGTTGATGACCACAGGTTTGCAAGTTTAGGTGACCCCGAGGAAAGAAAAGAACCCATTGTAATGAGACTGAGCTAAATGCTACACACAGCTCTGGGAGTTCCTTGCCACAGTATACTTTCTGGAGCATATCCCCAGAACGCTTCTTTAAGTTTTCCTCATAGGGTAAAATTTTGCTCTAGTTTTATAATCAAAATGAACAGCATATGCTTTTCAGGGGTGAGGAGTGCAGAGGTCAGAGTAGGATTTGGATCACAATCCCTTGAACAGAAGAAAGTTCTTTATCAACATATGCAACAAATTTAGAAAATGGTCACAGCCGACATAAGTCGGCCTCTGAAATGATGAATCATGGCTGATTTGTCCCTACTAAACCAGGAGCTCCACTGCAAATCTGTCCACAAGAGAAAGTCCATTGACCCACTGGAAAACTTGTTACATAATGTTGTGCACAACTGGACCCATTTAAAAACTGGAGCTGGGATTGCTGCAGCTCTTCAGCTGACACAAATCTAGTGGAGGCAAATCTCACTCCTTGAAAAACAGCTGCACCCATTTGACACCCTTGCCCCAGAAATACTCACCCAGATTAAAACAATTTGATTGAGGACTGAAATAAACAATTTTTGCCTTAATAATGTGTACATTGGAGGAATTTTCTAGCTTGCACGTTGCACATGACGTTGGTCATGTTCCTCAAGCTTGGGTCATTGTTGGGGTGACTATGGAGGGAAATGAGCAATGGGGAAAAAGAGGAAAGCTTAATCAAGCTGGATGCAAGGCAATCTTCAAGTGTAAATGGTGAAGTTATTGTTATGTTGTTGTCTTGTAGGGAAATAGTTAGATACAAACTATGGTGGAAGTATCCAGACTGACATTAGTGTTAGTGTAACGTCCGAGACAGTACTGTAGTTCCTGAAAGGTGTTGGAATTATAGATTCCTTTGGGCTGTCTGTGTATAATACATATTGCTTGGACTTGGAGAATTAGGATGTATTTTCTTATGGATTTTATGCTCATATTGTATGTAATTGCTGGCTTTAAAACTGCAGAATGATTTATCTCCATTAATGTTCTCCCTTCATTGCTCCTCATAGAAACTGACCTTTCTCATTTTCAACTTCTAGGATCACAGTGACAGCAATGTGCAACATGGACTTCAGCCACTTCCCCCTGGACTCTCAGACGTGTTCTCTGGAGCTGGAAAGCTGTATGTTGTATTTGTGTTTCTAGCTAGGCATGCTCCATGGCTGGCTGCACACACATAGACCAGACACATTTCAGACAACAGGCTAGTTTAGAGTCCCCCAAAAGAAAACCATCACCAAAACTTCACCAGAATTATTGGGAGTCTTTCTATTGTCTTACCATGTTGTATATCTGCCTTTATGCTGCAAGACAGGGGAATTTGCAAGGAAAGCATTCTTTTATGAAGTTTAGTAGGTGGCACTTTCAAAAAAGAAGAGCCAACAAGAGAAATGTTCGACATAACATACACTGATTCTCAGCAGCTTGCTGATGAGAAATTTGGGGGAGAAGTTTTGCTCTGTTCATTGCTTCTGACGGGAAGATGGTGCTTTCAAGTGACACAATAAAAAGTTGATTGTGATGATCATTGATTTTCTCTAAATTTCATCACCAATGTGGTTTATGTATGATACAGTCCTGATCTTGCAAACACTGTGCCTTGGGCTCAGCTTTTTTGGGTAGGAGTTGTTCAGTGGAGAAGTGACAGGAACAGTAAGATTTTCATGGCTGTTCTGTAAACTTTCTCCAGGGTGTGCCAAGATTAACATCTAATTTTTTTAGCTCCTCCCAGCTATTTTACTGAAATTTTCCTCTACAAACAACAAGGATCACAGAATGACAGGGTAATCTAGGTTGGGAGGAGAGTTTTAGGTTGACCTTGAGATCAGCTGCTCCAATACCCTGCCGAGAGCAGGGAGAACTTCAAAGTGGCTGTGTCCAGTTGGGTTTTGAACATCTCCAAGGTAATGGAGGCTTCACAACTTTTCTGTGCAACCTGTTCAAATTTTGGATGGCACTCATCCTGAAAAAATTTCCTTCTACCTACTTGGAAACAATCCTTTTTTGCAGCTTGCATCCCTTACCTCTCTCCCTTTTGCTCTGCATTTTGGAGAAGAGTCTGAGAAAAGCCTGTCTCCATCTTCTGTATGAACCCCAGCAGGGCAGCTGTTGGGCCCCACCACAGAGTCCTCTTCTTCCAGCTGAATAAACCCAGCTCCCCTAGCCTCTTGTCTTATGCCATGTGCTCCAGCTCCCTGACCATCTTGATAACCCTTTTATTCATTCACCATTCCTGGTACCTAGCGTGCTAACTAACTTTAAGTAAGTTTTTAATTTACAGTTTTCAAATATTTCTAGACTTTTGCTTCAAACCACACCCGTCACTTTTATTCTAAGATAGTTTGAGGTGTCTGTTTCCCTTTCGTCTAAATTCAGGTGTTTAACCCGTGACTATTTCCTGAGTTATTCTTACCAGTTAGCAACACTTTGTCTACGCTTTTTGATATGTGACGCTCAGTTGCATCATTCTAGTTGTTGTGTCATCAGTGTGGAGTAAAAAGAGGATGTGTTTCCCTGAATCGGGATGACCTGGATTTTTGTTGTTGTCATGGTGTATCATATGGCAAAATCTTTTTAACTTGCTGTTGTTCATAAATTTTTTTGTGGCATTGCTTTATGCCAAGGATGACTTTGTGCTTGTCAATTTTGTCTGCATCTATGAACTTTTTTTGCCCTCCATGGTAAAGCCATACTACATTGTGTTTTGTTTTTTTTTTCCCTAAGATGCTTACACTGATGAAGATCTGATGTTGTATTGGAAAAATGGGAATGAATCTCTGAAAACCGATGAAAAGATTTCTTTGTCTCAGTTTTTGATACAAAAATTCCATACTACATCAAGACTGGCTTTCTACAGTAGCACAGGTATTGGCCTTTTCTGATTTAATGCTAAAGCTAATGCTGTATTAACTACTTGTGACAGAGCTCTTGGGATTGTATGTCACTGAAATGTAGTCTCCATAGTCTGGAAAATATGTATTTTGAAAGATTACTTTCTCTTCTCATGACCCTTTAGAAATAAAAAATCAAAGGCAAGGTCTTGCCTCGCTGTGCCTATCATCCAGGCTCTTCACACTGATTCTGGTTTTCCTCCTCTCTCAAAGGTTGGTACAATCGCCTCTACATAAACTTCACTTTACATCGACACATCTTCTTCTTCTTACTCCAAACCTACTTCCCTGCCACCCTCATGGTCATGTTGTCCTGGGTGTCCTTCTGGATTGATCACCGAGCAGTTCCGGCCAGAGTCTCTTTGGGTGAGAGCAACTGCAACAAGCCATGACTGCACGAAAACCTCTGAACGTGAAAATTTTGGCAGGAAAGGGAGCTGTTCATTTTGATGGTTAAAGATATTGGGCAAGCAATTTGTTTTTTATCTGATGATTAATATAATGTAAAACTCACAGTTTGTCTTAAGTCCTTCATCACTAAGCAGTCCTCCTAATCTGTACTTAGCTCAGGGCAGAAAAGGGCTGTGGTTTTAAAAATCAAGTCGGGCAGAGAAGACAGGTTTCAGTATTTACGAGTCAATGAATCAAGATTTTTACCTGTTGTCCAGTCTTGCAGTTGTGAGACACACATTGTCATTGGTGAGGGCAGAGTTTCACAGGAGTTTAGGCACCTACAGGGAGCTAAAGGCTTCCGATACAATTTTCAGGAGTGTCTTTCATGAGCAGGATCCTGCCATGTCCCAACTGCCATGGTGGGTGTCCCAGTCCAGGTATGTCTTCCCAACCAGCTGGCACTGCTGCTGTGGCTGGTGGCTTTCTCAAGGCTGCCTGGAGGGTGCCAAGGTGGCACAGCTGGGAAACAAAGGCAGGAAGGGATCTAGTCCCATCAGCACTTGCAGACTTATGCGTTCCTCCATCTGATATGCACCTGGGGACACTCGGCATCTCTGTAACACAGGCCTCGGACAACAGTGGGGCGGTGAAGGGAACGTGACTCTCCTCTCCCATCCACAGTGCTGAGCATGAGAGGCCACCAGTCCCGAGGTGAGGTGGAGGTTGGGTTTCTCCCTTCCAAGGGTGCTTTGCACTGAGGATCCAATTTTTCTGGGGTAGGGCGGTCTCTCCTTTGAGGGTGTGGGAAAGTGAAAAAGGAGCTGCTTGAAAATCCTGTGCACACCAGCCTGCTTCTCCGGACATCTAAAACCCATCAGGAGGTGCTTTGTCACTTCAGAACTAGAGGAAATTACCTTAGCTGAGCATACAAAGAGCTGATTTGTTTATCTTTCCATGCATAGGTTAGAGGAAGGCAAAAATGTAATAGGAAAATCTCTGAATGTTATTATGTAAGGCTTCCAATACTGAAAGTGTAAAACCAGTATTTTAGCTTGACAAGTTTGTCTCACTTAGCTATGCACTGCAGCAGACGTATGAGAAGAGGCAATCAGGAGACTGTTTCACAGAAATAAATGTGTTCAGTGGATGTTATTTAAAAAAACCCCTTAGATCCTGATGAAAAGTGAACAACAGCAGCTGCGTTTACAGTGGTCACTGTTTTGAAATGGCTGAAGTAGCTGTGAATGCTTTTTGGCTCTGTTTTCTCTATTTAAGTGGCTTTGGGAACCTGTAAATATTTTTCTCTCCGTGACGATTCAAACAAAATATACACTATTTTGCAGGATTTTATCTATATCTGTCTAAATATATATATACACACATACGCACACAAATATATATGTATATAAACAAAATACGTACATATATGTTTATAAACACCTACACATGCACACATCTATAAGTATAATGGAATGGTTGTTCAAAACTTTTAGATTCCCATAGCTTGAACTGTAGACAAATATTTCTAGAGGTAAAACCATAATGCCTTTCTTTTTCATGCAAAACATTTTATCGTTATTGGTGTCCCTTTTAAGATCAGTGGTTTAGATCAAATCCTCTTTAGCTGTGACCAAAAGTCAATACTAGGTTGCTTTCTGGCAGTGCCTGTGACACAGATTGGTACAGCTAGGAAACAGGAGTCCTTGTCACCACTGGTCTGGGCAGACCTGACTCTGTGTTAAAACCCTAGAGGTTAAGGACGGAGTTCAATGCTGTTCCTAGAATAATGGTGGCTGCTCCTCAAAACTACTCCCATCGTGCACACAAGTGTAGGCAGTGCAACAGCTCTGAATTGGCAGGAAAGATACTTATCACAGATTTCTTTTGTATCTAACATATTTTAGAGCATCATGTAGAGCATAATTTCTGTTTTTCTTGAGACAAAAGCCTTACGGACTGTATCAGTCAGTAACATATATTTCTCTTGGTTCTTTCCAGGGATAACCACCGTGCTGACCATGTCCACGATCATCACTGGGGTGAACGCCTCCATGCCTCGTGTTTCCTATATCAAAGCAGTGGACATTTACCTGTGGGTCAGTTTTGTGTTCGTCTTCCTCTCGGTGCTGGAATATGCGGCAGTGAATTACCTGACTACAGTGCAAGAGCGGAAGGAGAGGAAACTGCGGGAGAGGGTGAGAAAAGCTTTTGTTTTGTTCATCCATTGTGGTGGGTTAACCTTGGCTGGATGCCAGGTGTCCACCAGGCCCCTCTATCACTCCCCCTCAGCAAAATAAGATGAAAAGCTCATGGGTCAAGATAAAAGCAGTTTAACTAAAGCACAGACCAAGGCCATGTACAGATGTTATTCTCTACTTCCCCTCAGTAAGCGATGTCCGGCCACTTCCCGGGAAAGCAGAGCTTAGGGAGTGTAGCAGCTGCTCCTGGAGACAAACGTAGCAACAAATGCCCACCTCCTACTCCCTGCCCTTGGCTGTTATGGCTGAGCTGGTGTCACATGGTATGGAACAGCCAATCCGGGTCAGCTGTCCCAGCTCCGCCCCCTCCCAAGATGTGTTACAAACACCCTGCCAGCTGCCAGGGTCACACTCAGCACTGGGAGGGTGCTGTGGGAATACTGACTCCATCCCAGCCAGACCCAATACATCCATTTATTCCTTTTTTTTTTTCCCCTTACAGCTGACCTGGTCTTTATATTGACCAGTTTGTGCCTATAAATGGGGAAATGCTGACGTCCATGTGTGTGTAATTGGATGTGTGTAGACTGCTCCACCTCAGGCTTATTGCTAACACCAGAAAAACAGGGAGTTGGTTTCATGGCTCTTCATAGAGATGTGATCTGAACAGTGTGATCTGACCTGGGGAAGACTGCAACCTGGAACTGGGTGGGGATGACAAGAAGGGAAAGTATAAAATCTTCACTGCAGCTGCCACCAATTGCTGTATTTTTAAGCTAAGGGTGTTATTCGGAGCAAGTTAATTTCCCCCTCTATGGTCAGCTTTACTCTGGAAACTGTATTCCCTGGATGTAAAAGTGGACTTGTCCCCCAGTCTGTGGGGAATCAGAGGCAGGAACTCCGAGCAGAAGGAGGTTTTGGAGTCCATTTGCATTACGTACAAGTATACAATCAATGTTGCTGAGATCGAAAACCCGCAGATTTTAAACAGCAGAAGACAGCATTTGCTATTGAAATTCTACCTGTGTTCATTGGGTTTTTTTAGACTTGAGGGATGCATCTCATGCTGCTGAAATCAGTGCAAGT
This sequence comes from Pterocles orientalis, assembly GCA_011057875.1. Taxonomy (NCBI): domain Eukaryota; kingdom Metazoa; phylum Chordata; class Aves; order Pterocliformes; family Pteroclidae; genus Pterocles; species Pterocles orientalis. The sequence continues at coordinate 74,695 of WKFP01014356.1, read as the reverse complement.
TTTGACATCAACAGAGCTGGGATTTTCCATTAGGCTTTTAACTAGTCCCCTCCTTGGTTTAAAATCAGATATACAAAGAAAACGTATGTATCTGTGAAACCACAACTGGGCCCCTTTTTTACCATAATGTGTACTGGATAAGCCATCTCCACAGACAAAACTGCATCTTGTCCTTGAAAATTTATAAACACAAAGATTGCAAAAGAAGGAAACTCAAGACAGCAAGGCTGAACAGAGCTAGCTAAGAAAACATTTTAGTTAGTTTTTATGCCTGCTGAAGCACTTTTCTAATATTTTCTGAAGCTGTATTCCAAGTAGTGTAGCCAAACTTTTTCTCTTCCTTTTGGAACACACGCAAAAAAAAAAAAAAGTTATTTTTTGTTCAAAGTGTAACTTACAGTATGTCAACTAAGATTTCAAGCTCAACTGTTTCCAAGCTGTCTGTTAATAGAAAGGCATCATTACTGTTGCTAATGTGTTCTTCCAGCGTTCAGCTATATTTCTTGTTTATGTTCCTAGTTGCCATGTGCGTGTGGAATAACTCATTCGAAAACTATGATGCTGGATGGAAACTACAGTGAATCTGATGCCAACAGCCTGGCAGGATATACAAGAAACCAGATGGTCTTAGAGGAAGAAAAGCAAGAAAAGATGGTTGTGCACTTAACTATGAGCAATGAGTCTAATTCATCAAGGAAGAGAGGCCTGAAGGGCCATGTGGGCTTGCGCATCATCCAGAACACTCACGCAATTGACAAATACTCAAGATTAATATTTCCAGGCACCTATATATTTTTTAATTTGATATATTGGTCTGTCTTTAGCTAAGCATGCTGGCACAGCGGTGACTGAAGCAGAAGACATTTACAAAACTCTTTTTTTGTTGGTTCTTTTTTCAGTCTAATCTGGATGCAAAGCCAGAAAACTGATTATTTTATTGGTTCTTTGGAGGCTAAAGAGGAGGACACATCCTCCTGTGGGCAACTCCATGCACAGGCTTCATGGAGGAACCTGCTGTTTCCAAACCACACCCTGGCTCCTCTTTGCTTTATGACACGTGTTGTTTCTCATACTTGAAAATGTGTGCTCACCGTTCACCCAAAGGTGCTGTGTGTTCATTTGGGACTGGCCACGCTGGTGTTGCCTGCTGTGCAATGGACAACCAGAGACAGTGCTCACACGGACACATGCAACTTCCAAGGGGAGGGCTGGACAGTGCATCTCCTGCAAGGGAACTGAAGAAAGCCTCTCCTTTTCAAAATCTTTGCTTTTGACCAAATTCTCTTATTTTATGTTCAAGTCAGTGGTAATTTTTTCCAGATTAGAAGTAAGGAGTGATGATGAAGCAGAGCAAAGAAGCCCACAGACTGACAGAAGATGGCTCCCATGGGTAATGAAAACAGAGAGGTCCAGGCATGTGTTCTCCGTATAACCTGAGCACGGCACATGGCATGTAGCACCTGCCCTCTGAAATGAGAGGGTAAGCTGACGTGCAGCGTGTACAGTCAGCACATGGTGAGCTGCCAGCGTCTCTGGGACAATACTGTGGGATTCCATGAGACCCCACCTGGCCTCTGGCTCCAAGGTCGATGTAAGTCCTCTGAAGCTGCTGGAGAACATTGTAACAAGCTCCTGTGCTTGGCCTTTCATTTTTCATCCCGTGATATCTGCCTTTCCTTTGCTAACAACGCTGACAGCAAAACCCAAATGGAGAAACATGATAGCAGCAAGACAACAAAGTCCAGGTTTGTGCACTCCTTATTTTCAGAAAATACCATAACTTTTTTGGCTGTTGTGGAGATTACGTTCCACAAAACATCTGGTTACCAAGCTGAAACTTAGCAGGGTGGGCAGAGCCTGAAGTGTGAAGACCCAGGACTGAGGCTACAAGCTGCCTGTATTAGATTATGTTATACATCTGACTGGCCTTAGGTCATCGAATCATAGAAGTTAACTCAACAGTCGGAGTTTGTAACTCTTAAGCAGGTTTTTTTTTTTGCAGCGCTGGGCAGCACTGGGGATAGCCCTACCTAAAGTGCTCCAATGGATGAGCAAAACTGCAGAGAATAGATGTTGCAAACTTATAGATATTCAGTAAATTCCCTGGAATTATTTACATAAACATAATATTTTGTGGAACTCAATATATGCAAATATCCTTTTGCTCATGCGCAGAAGTTCCCCCTGGTGGTCTTTAGGTGGTCTCAGGATGAAGTAAGAACTCTTCCTCCTTTGCCCGCTTGTTGAACTTTCTTCTGATTCTGCGCAGTGGTGTCCCTTTTCTTCAATTAATTTTCTTGTCTTCGTTTCTTACAAGGTTGGCTACTTTCTTGATTAATGCTTGCAGATGTTCTTCCTCACCTGATTGTTCTATTCCTAAACCATTACAGTTAGCTTAAACATTTACTACTCTAAGACACCTTATGACATTCCATCTACTGGCTAGCTACACAATATTCCAGAGTTAATTAGAAATTTTACAATAATTCAGCAGCTTTCCTTCACCGTGAAGATTCAGATAAATCATATGCATAAAGGAATAGCAAACAAAAATACTAATAAAACTGGCATTATTTGTTGGCGTGTGAAACTTTCTGCTTACTGTAGCAGTAATTCTTATGTCCTAAATCTCAAGGGATGTAGAAGACGGCAGGGAATTGTCAACTCCAGGCTGTCAACAGTACCCAGGTTTTCCCTTGTGCCTCAAATATTGCTGCCTAAATCACACTGATGGTTGCACTGATTTACTGGAAGCAAAATTGAGGAAAGAAACTAAAATTAACAACGGTGTTCCCCTTTCATCAACCATGTTAGTAACTGACATGAATGGAGTTCTGCCTGGTCATAAAATTAAGAAAATACAGCTCTGAAACCACTTGCAAGAAGAGGAGCAGTATCTGAAAGAAAGGATTGTCCTGTATCCCAGCCTGGCACTTCTCTCCTGAGCTACCAGGTCAGTGCATTTACCACACATAGCTCTTCTTGGAGCTGAAACCTGGATACTTCTCACATCAACAGGTGGAAATCACTACATTAAAGAAGCAAAAAATATTAAGGAAATAGCCTACTCTTCTTTTGAGAGGTTAAAGCCTGGACATAACAGTGTGTGTTCTTCAGCATTAGCAGAGAGAGGAGCCAACACCATGGCTGGCAGCAGGACAACGCAGCGAGGGGACCTTTGCTGGGGGAAGGCACCAGTGGGGGGAGTGAGAAACTCTGCTCCTGTGCCCCCCGTTTTGCCAGTCCTTCTGTGTTACTTCGGGCACGTGCCATTTCACCTCTCAGTGCCTCCTCTCCTCCATCTGGAAAGCGGGGAGCAATGACATTTACCTACCTCATGAGGTGCTGAGGGGCTTCACTTGCTTAACTAGCGTGTGTGGGGCATGGGTGTGATTTCTAAGCAGGTCACCCTGTGGGAATCCAAAGGCTTTTGTCTTAGTTACCACTGAGTTCTTCCAGTGTGTCTTCTGAATCTGTCCAGCTGGAAGAAAGAGGATATCTCCCCTCCTTAAAATGATGTTAAGCCAGATAACTCCCCTGCATCATAATGATATTAAACCAGAGATAAATGTAGCTCAACAGCCAAAAAGTGAACTTTGTAAATGAATAATGCCTCCTGGCATAGCAAAAAAAACCGTCCTAGTGATTTACTTTGCCGTTTGTTTTTATTACATCTCCAATTGAAGTTATGTGGCAACAGAGACAGTCCTTTAGATCCTACCATCTTTGTACTAGTGCTGCCTGTAGTTTAAATGCTAGCAGGTAAACACCTTGTGGAGAGGCTGCCTCACTGTTATTTTGTATGCATGTGTACATAACTGATGGAGATTGATGTCTTTTATACCAGACACAATTACACACCCTATAAGACCATCAAGGAGGGAGTTTTCCATTAAAGGAAAAAAAAAATCTCTATCTTTGGCACCACTTTCGCTTAATTGTTCATTAAAACAATAGAGGAAAAATATAGATGCAAGTAAAACCAGAACATCTCCTTTAGGCAGCATATGAATTATAGTTTTCTGCTTATTAAGAGGAGAGTGGCTAGGCAAGAAGCTAGAACAAGTATTTGAAGAAGGGTCTTGAGAATGTATTTAACCTTTTATCTCCTCTGGATTACAAGAGACTCCATGGCTGTCCAACTTTTAGTTGCAAGACTCAACCAATGTTTTGAGAAATAGTGCCTGAAGCTAGGCTCTGAATGCTGTTTGATAGATACAGCCCAGTTCTATGAAGTACAGAGCGTCTGGACAATTAACCTACCGAAGGACTGGATTTTCAGGAGTGCACAAGGGATTTGGGCAAATGAAGCCCATTGATGAATATTCTTTCTCTGAATAACATCGTCCAATTGCAAAGAGAGCAAATGTCAGCCCCGCTCATGCTGCGTCTGGCTTATTGTACTCCTATCTGCTTCTAACCAAATCATGTCTTTGAAAGAAAGTAACTCTCTCCAGCTATATGTACACATAGGTGTAATGTATACGCAGGTAGCCTATAACAAAGGAAGAAAGTGGGACATGTACCTATGTTACATAGTGTACATATGTGAAATTATAATATGTTGTATGTAAATTATCATTTATTATGCCCAGAAAACTTACTATGTTGAATTGAATAAGAGCTCTTATGGCCAGCCAAGGGCCAAGAAATGAGGTACTAGCAGGTTTTTCCATAAATAAAAATTATGATTTCTCTCACGTTTTCCTTCTGAAAAAGGAAGTGTTGAGAAATTTGCAAGAAAAGCTGACACTAAACTGGTGGTGCAATGGGTACAATCCACTGTGCTGCTTGCTATAATCAAACCTGGTAATAAAATAACAGATGGAAAAGGTGGAAAAGAGTATATTTCGTGGTGTGAACTTTAAAGGGTGATTTTAATTCTGTTTGGAGATTTGTTACCTGTGAGCTAATGCCCAGTGGTAAAGGATTTGAATAAACACCTCATTTGCAATTGATTTTAAATAAAAAGCATCTCAAAAGGTGGAAAAAAAATGTAGTGGAAGCATGCAAGTCCTCTGAAGTGTGCAAAGCTGCTTGGGAAAACTGAGCTGTTAATTACAGCTATAAGCCAGAGAGACCTTTTGTGAAAACTGCAGCCCACAGCTGAAGAAATTTTAATAATTACTTTACATTTAAACGCACATTTCAAAAGCTCAAATGGCAGGTATATTTCTCAATCTCCATTTGACTATAAATGAGAACTTGTCATTTAATTCCTCCTTTGTGCCTTTGAAAAGATTGTCTCCACACTTACCAACGAAAGATAAAACCACTCGCACTTTGGTCCCGGCTGCCCGATCTCAGCTATTATCCCTAATGCACACAATGGGACTCAAGGAAATGCGCATGGGTGAGGCTGATACCAGGACCACTGAATAATGGCTCTTGTCTGTCAAATTTCCACAATGGAGAGATTACAGCAAGGTACAGTCTGAGTGAGTGAGATGCTGCCCTGCTGAAATTTAAAGAACAATGTATTTCAAATCAGCGAGAACCTAGCACTATTAAAATTAAAATGTAATCCAGTCTCACACTAAGCTGATTAATTCCTTTGCAAAAATGACATTTGAAATAATGTATCAGGGTCATTACTCTCCTGGTCAGAGGATTTACAATTTCAGATGAAGCAAGAAGGGTGGGGAGGGAAATCATGCACGAGCAGGGGTTAAGGTGCTGCTCTTGGTGTCTGGCTCTTGTGGCGGTGCAGAGGCAACCTCAGGCTGAGCAGAGCCCACGGCAGGGGTAAGGATCAGAGGACCCAACTTTTCCAAGGCACTCAGTGCCTGGGCATCACGTTACCCTGTGGCACTCTTTGATTTGGGCAAGAAAAATCTATCTTCTGCTGGGAGCTAGGCTTAGGCTGGCTGTGGGCCAGTTGTGGGCTGTGGGCTGGGGCCTGAGGCAGGGGAACTCTGAGAGACAAGCAATATTTGCACTCACAGCTGTCCATAAAATTCTCTCTAAATGAATCATGCCTCACGTCATCAACTTCTGATGCTAGCCTGCATTGTGCCTACAAAAGAAGACCTCTGAACTAGGACAGCCCTCCATTGCTGCTCCTCTGAGCAAAGACCTCAGCAGACAATTTGAAGACTGATTTTTTAAGATTTCCTACCTTTGAGAAAACACACAAGGCTCGTCTTGGCCAGTTGTCCAGACTGGACTTCTTCCACGAGTCTTTTAGGGTGCTCTGAGTGTGGATATGTGCATTTGCAACCATAGAAATTAGCCTAGGAAAAGTGCCTGGCAACTCAATCTGTGCAAAATGCATATAAATTCTGTGGGGAAAAAAAAAAAAGATTTTACTGCTCTACTTGTCACGCAGATTTATGGAAGAAAATTGTGTGTTTAGCTTAGAGGGAATTCAGAGAGGGAAATGAAAGGACAAGTTAATTGTAACGACAGTTTGAATTACTTGAACGAATATATTTTGGGAAATGGGACAGAACATTAGAGCTGTAAAACTCTCTAGCCTCCTGGCTCTTTCTATTTTATCTGGATTTTTACTAGGGTCCAAATTCACTTCAGCCATGAAATTTTAAACCTTTCTTATTAAGGTGCATAATGACCACATTTTTATAGGTACGGTTGGGCAGAGAACTTCAGTGCTGCATGCAGATTATAGTTGCAGCAGCCTTCAAGTAAAAATACTTTTTTCATCTAGAGTTTCACGAGAACTGCCATCCCACAAAATGGGAAAAGCAGAGTTATTCAGCCATCAGGCAGGGAGAGAAGGCACTCTCAGAGGAGCTGGCCAAGAGAAAGACCGTATCATTTGCACCAGATAGTAGCCTCAGCATCAAATGCATATTGCTAGGTGCTGAGGAGGACTGCATGGGGAGGAAAGGAAGCTCCTGCTTGGGCCAGATCTGCCAGACCTCCCTTTTCTCCTAGTGATGGCCCAGGAGAGGAGAAGGGGGAGTCCTTGCTTCAAAGAGCTGATTCCTTTGGAGAGGGGCTGGTGAACAGCACAGAAAGCAGAGGAAAGGATCCAAATGGGAGGCCCTGCTGATGACTTGGAGTTAAATGGTCTGTCCTGGGCTTTCAGGAGCTCTTTGCCCTAAATGACAGAGGACATGAAAACTGTAACTCAATTTTGAACCGAACTGCTAAATGGAAACGGCTCTTGCTGAGCTGCCTGGAGCCCTCACCGCCACTCTTTGAGTGTCATTCTTTACCTCAATAACACCCACAGGAATGCCTGATGCCCGGCAGTGATGCTACCCACTATCAATGCTGCCCATTGGCTTGCCCTTCCCCAGGCTCAGCCTCCCACAGACAGGCTCTGGCCATCTCCTGCCCACCCTCATGCGAGCCCAGCCCTTAGCAGGACATGGCTTCCTTAAAACAAAGGAAAAGAGGCAAGAACAGGATAAAAGTCTTCCCACAAATGAAAGCATTTTTTGTGACTGTGCCAAAGGCCATATTTTGCCAAGCCATTAGCCTCTCCTTACTTCTCCAGCTTTTCTTTAATCAGAACAGTAATGTTTGTGCTTTCTCTTCCTTAGTCCTTTGGCAGCTGATGTAAACATTACAGCATGTCAGTATCCTTCCCACATCTCAGCTGGTGACAAAAGCCATGAAAATATGTGACTGACAGCTCCAGTGCAAACCAACTTTTTGCTGGTGCCCTGCCAAGGGAAGAAATGGAGGCTGTTTTACAAGTAGAAACTCTGTCCATAAGGCTGTTTCTGTACCACGTGGATCCAATGAACCAAATGGGTGAAGCAGTTTAAATGGAAGGAAGTAAAACAGCCTGATACAAATGAAAAAAACCCCATATATTCTGTTGGATTTCACAGAGAAGGAAGAAGCCTCAGAAAGAAGTCCGGGGCTCACCCTCACTTCAGCTATCAAGCAGCACAGTGCAGAGGCATGGCATGCAGCCATGGGGAGCCTGGCCAGGCGAGGCAGCCCACAGGAGGACCCACCAGTGCTCCAGCGCTGAGCCTGGACGGAGCTGACTGTCCTGCCACTCATCTCAGGAGGCTTCAGGCTGGTCCGCTCTGCTCAGCCCTGTGGTGTTAAACTGCCCCTGGTGCCATTTCCCAGCTGCTTCCCTGAACCTGGACGTGCTGCAACACCTTGAGCACCTTGCCCGTATCTCAGCCCAGCCTCCCCACTTTCCACTATCGTTAGAGCAGGTGATGGACTCAAAGGTGTCACACACGCTTGGTGTCGAGCAGCTGCCCCTCTAACCATCTTCTGGTGTCTACCCTGATCCTTGTTTCTGCTCCCTGGTTGCGAGAGGAGAGCAGGAATCACCCACAAACAATCCAACAGCAACTGGAGAAGAGGGAAAGAGGCTGAAAAACGTTTCTCAAGGGATGGGAAGGCTGGAAGGGGTGAAGCTGCTGAGCTTGATCCCCAGGCACTTGGGCAGTGCACACACGCACGGAGAAAAGGCTTGGTGGGCACCGAGGCTTTGGCACAGGGCAGTGATGCCCAGTCTGGCTCCTGCACCGTTACCTTGCTGGCCACGGGATGGTAGACTTGGGGCACGTCCCCACCACCGGGACAAGGCTGCCATGCTGAGCGCTGCCGCAGCAGCCAGGAGATGGGCTTGGCGGGGCTGCGGGGAGGCCAGCTAGCCGGGTCCTGGGCCCAAAAATAATTTCTGACAGACACTTGTGCAGCCTGCTCTTAAAAACCTGCAATCCCACAGCCGCCCCAGGCAGTTCCTATCAGTGGTGAGCCAGCGTGAAAATTAGAAAGTGTTTACTGGTAGCCAGGCTGGATCTCCCTTGCTGTAACTGGAGCGTGCTACACGCTCTGTTACCCCCAGGGGATGTGAAGGGAAGTTTATGTACCTGAGTTTGTGCAGGTATCTATCGGGTTTCCTCTGCTCTTCACTTCGGATTGGGCTCTGTCTGTGACCCTCCTTGAAGCTCCCCAGTTTATTTACAGAAAAACCTCACAGCAGCCTTGTTACAATCAGGCTGTATGAGTCTTGCTTGCCTCCACCGTTTCCTTCTGCGGAAGAAGCGGCAGGGTTTGAGGTTGGAATTTGTTATTTTTTTTGGAGGGGGTGTGTGTATATTTTTCAACTATTTCATTAAATGTCTCATTATGCTGCATAGAGGTGATAACTCACCCATGAACAACAGCTCCATCTTTTCCCTAACACCTGCTCAGATTCCCTGGCAGCCCAAAAGTGACTAGTTTAGAACATTTAGAAAAATTCTACTGGACAGAATAAACTTCTCTCCTGACTTAGTCATCAATAAATTCACGCATTCCATAAACGCATAGAAGTGGTTTTCCATGCCTTCCGCATTGCTGCAAGATTTGGTTCCTGCCACGGTGGCAAATAATGCCCCCACTATAATGCAAAGCTGGACTTTCACAGGGTGGGTCTCTTTTATCAGCTCTACTCTCCAGCCAGCAGGCTCTGAAGAGCTGAGGCCATGTCCCACCGCCGGGCCGTGGAGAGGCAGGAGGAAGGCTGAGGCTCTGCCCTGCTCAGCTGCCCTCGCTCCCCTGCCCCAGCACACGCGTGGGCACGCAGGCAGAAAGCCGGGTCTGTCTGGGATATGGATAAGTGCATTTTCATATTACATCTAATGTAATAAGTCAGTTAAACGCCCCTAGTCTGGGGAGGGCACCATGTTAATAAACAGTTGTTACCAGCAGTTGACAGTTGGTTAGCACAGATTAATTCCTAATGAAGAAAAAACTCTTTATGTAATGTAATGCTTCTGGCCGGGGATCAAAGGTTGCAATCATCCACCCACAGCAGACCTTTAAATCCGGCTTTGTTCCATCACAGGAAAAACAGACCAACAAAAAAACCTGCTGTTTTTTAAAGGTTATGATTCAGCCAGCGTCACTCAGATCCTAATTCCAGGAGTGCTGAGCTTGTTTCCTAAAGAGTGCAATATGTTGCACCATAGCCTGATGATGCAGATGTGGTGGAGGAGGTGGTGGGAGGGGAGCACCATGCGGACCCCGTGCCCTGGGGATGCAGGAAGCAGCCTTGTGTAGCTGTGGGCATGCCAAGGCTCCCACAGCTGGTGGGATGATGCCAGCTCCCTGGCAGTGGCCACAGGTGCCTGGGGCTGGCTGGTAGGTGTTGAGGAACACTGGGTTGCTCAGAGTCACCCTGGGAAGGTGTGAGGAGCAGGGGTGCAGCTGTATCGGGCTGTGCTTGCACACAGGGCTGGGGTAGCCAGCTCCCACCTTCCAGCAGCGGCGAGCAAACCAGGGTAAGCTGCAGGGGCTTTGGCAGGGGAGCGCACAGGTGCCCAGATCCCAGCAGCCAGTGTCGTGGCACATGCACACGCACACACACACACACGGGCTTTCACCCCTACAGCTGCAAGGAGGCCCCTGGGACCTTTATTTCCACTTGCAAGAGAGTAACGCATTTCACATTGACTCATTTACTTTCCTCTCCCTCCCTTAAGACATTCCTTGAGATGAGGCTTTAGGAGCTGGTTCCTAGGCTCCTCTGCAGGTGACACCACCTCTCCAGGCTGTGCCAGGGTCACCCTTGCATGGGGGACATACAGAGGCACCCGCACCCACCTCAGCAGAAGGTCTGAGATATTCTCCCAAAGCCATGAGATCAAAAGTAAAATTAACCAGAAAGCCAAATTCACTGAAACATCAATAAATAGAGTCTATTATTATTCTAGAAGTGAAAAAGAAAAATTGCTCTGGTTATCCTGTGACCTGAGGATGCCGATATAATAAAACTGATTCATATACAGGAAAGTGAATTGTACTCATGAGGACTGTTTTTGTACTATGTTTAATTTTACTCATGATCTGACAAAAGTCTTGCAACTGATTTACTGATCTCACAGGAAAAATTTGGAAGGAATTTTACAATTATGGCCTAAAGCAAGAAATACTCTGTTTCACTTGAGCATTTTATATTTTGCTGTAGCTTGACTTAAACAAAATAAATGTGCATAATGTAGGAGAAGCATCACAATCTATGACACATGAATAGGAGAAGACAAACAAGACTCACATCTCTGAGCAGCACAGGTCCTCAGCAGGTAAATTGGCATCTCTCAGATGTTGGGGTTTTCTTTCATCTCCTTTCCGTTTCACCTTGCTTTTCTGCAGTGATGTCAAGCTGCAGAAAGCAGATTAAATCTGTAAGAAGCGTGAGAACAAAGTAAATTCTGTGCAGGCAAATGACTTCAAATGGTGAGAAAGACTGGCAGCGGAGATACTGTCATGGGCAGGGACTTCAAAAGAGATGCAGCAGGTGATTAACTTCGCAACTAATTGGTGCAGCTGGAGGGAGGTACTCAGGCTGAGTTTGTGCCATTTACCTGCACGTGTGTTAAGGGGACATGGAAGAGCCCTGTGCCTGTGTCTGGGAGCGTGATATTGTCCGTAAGGGCTTCCCATCTCCCTGAGCCCTGGGGATGTGAGGGCAGGGGCACTACTGCGGGGGGAGCGTGCTGTCAATGCAGTAGCCTGGCCAGCAGCACCCTGAAACCACCCCATGGCTCAAGCTAGACACTGTGGCAGACGAGAGAGACAAAAGGAAACACCATGGGGCTGCTGCCCAGGCTAACACTGCCCAGGGAAGTAATCTCTAGAAGTCCCCAGCCACCAAAGGGCCATCAGCTGATGCTACCCAGGTGTGCAGACAAGGCTGCTGTGAAAGCAATGGTGGCTGGGTACTGATGTGAGCAGAGAAAATAGTCATCACCCCCTCTCTGAGCCTTACCAGCAAAGTCCACGAGCAGCTTTATGTTTCTCAGCACAAAGCAAAATCCAGCTTCTTTTTACTCATGGGCGACTCTGCAAATGTTGTAATGGAAATTGGAGTCCACATTTACAACCATCAGAAAATTTTGTGACACTAATACAAAGTGAGCAATGAGATGAAAACATTTGGTATTGACATCAGAGATGGAAAAGCCTCTTCGGATCATAATCACCTCTCAAAAATGCTGAATGGCACAGTCTGGGCTATGAAAGAAGTTACTGTTAAAGAGATGCCAGCCTGGAGATAGTTAATGGCTTATTTGGCCCTGGCACACGGGGCAATGCTTTAATGCCAAATGGAGAGATGAGCTCTTCTAAGGAGCTGCAGAAACCAGGCGCAAAAAGCACGTACAAATTACTAACAACCATTGTTGTATAAGCTCCGGCACTAGAGAAAGACAAAAAAGAACAGACAAGGTTTTGCAGAAATGCCAATATGTTCTTGGGCTTTGGGGTTTTAAAAGAATCAAGTCTTAAAAAAAAAATCACCATCATTTTCTGCCTCAAAATGTGCTGTTTTAGAGATGTGTGCTTTGTAGTTTTTCTGGTTTTATTTAATTTCCTTGCTCAGTCTTCCTATCAAAATAAGCTAGGGAAATGAAGGATGTGGACAAAAGGAAAAAGTTCGAAAGGCTTGCAGAAATATTTTAATGGAGAGGGAAAGATGATTCTAGGTTTTTTGTCTCTGTGGGTTTTTTTGTTTGTTTGTTTGAATGATGGAGACCAGCATTCTCAGGGCTCAGCTCTGGGTGGTAGCGTAGGACACCACGCACTGATGGCTGCTGCTGTGTGTGCTGGGGCTTTGTGGGCACACAGGGTGGTTCTTCCACATCTCCCTCCTCTGCACAGGGCTCCCAGATATTTCTCCACCATTTCTTTCTTTTGTCTGCCAGAAATATAATGATGCTACCTGGGGTCCACTGTAGAAAGGGGAAAGCAAGTTTGTCCCATAGGGAGTCCCCTCTCACGCAGGGAAGTCTTCAGTGCAATGGCCAGAAAGAAACACACCTCCTTCCTCTGACACCATATGCACAGAGGAGCAGAATATCACCGCACAGGAGAACTCACAGCAGTGGGTATGCTCAGTAACCCAATGAGACACCCAAAGTGTCTTGGCTACACTTTGAAAGTGCCTGTGTTTGGAAAAAACCACGCAGTTCCATTTTCTACAGTGATTACAGGTTTATAATCCATGGACAAGTGTAATCCTGCCGTATTTCCATTTTTGATCATGGAAAACCAGCTTTCTATTCCTGTTAAAATCAAAACTTACGTCTGTTCTTAGAATATTCTTTCTTTTGGCAAGGGCATGTTGTTTTCCCAGACACGTTATGCTTTATATATTCACCACAAAGCTCAGCCATCCTGTTCCTACACACCATGGGCAGAGATTTCTGCTGTTCCTGGACTTTTTCCGGACTGATATCAGCACGCTGCACTGCAAAGCCATAAACTTGCAACTACACATGCCCACAGTTTGCTTTTTGGGTCCTTGCCTAGACTATCTCAAACCACTGTCTCCCCTCCTATTAGCTCTGCTCTGGATTTCTCTGAAATAATTACATTATTTTCCTTTAAAGATAAGCCATTCAAATGCTATTAGTATCAAGCCTCCAATAACAAATTCACTCTTGCCAGTGAGAAAGGATTTGGCCCAAGAAATCAGAGCCTGTTTTCAAGTGCCTGAGAGTTCAGTGAAACTGTCATTCAAACCAAAGCCATAAACAAAACCACGAACGTTAGGCAGCTTTCCATAATTAGAGAGTGATGTCTTTTGAAGAGGGAGGGGGAAGAAAGGATAGATATATTTTATTTTGGGTTTTTTGTGTCTTTGGGTGAGTTTTACCATGCGCAGGAGCTGCTCAGCTGAAGCCTCCAGTTATCCATGCATTAGGGTGGCTGTGGACTCTAGTAACCTGGATTTTTTCTCACTTCTCCCACCCTGTGCAGTTTCATGGGCTGTGAAGGACTTTCCCTATCCTCCCCCTTCCCCAGAGGGTACAGGAAGGCATAATTTCCTTCCAAATATAAATACACATCTGCTCACCGTCTCTTTTTCATGCTGGGGTGAACCCCTGATACACCAAATTGCATGAACGAGACTCTCAGAACCCACACATATAGTAAAGAAGGTCCTCCGGGTCATGCTATTTTGGATTAAAAAAATTATACCTTCCCTTAGGAAGAGGTTTTTGTATTGCTTTTATGTCCCCTTCCCTTTATCCATTCCTGCCACAACTTGCTCAGTGTGACCAACATATGATCAGCCTTAGGCCTGCTCCACCCGAGCTCCTCCCGAAACCACCTTCACCCCCTCCCCAACCCACCCTGGCCCCTGGGCGATGATGCTGGGGCTGCACAGCGTGGGCATCCCTTCCATCTGCTGGGAACCAACCCTCTTGCCAGGCAGATGGGGAAAGTGGCTGTGGAGCTGCTTGTCTCCAGCAGGTGGGAGCCTGCCTGCACAGCTGCTGCCTGAACTGCTGCTGCCTGCACTGCTGCCCGCACCACTTCCCCTGCTGCTGCTTGCTTGCGCCACTGCTTGCCAGGCTGCCCCACTGCCCACCTGCCTGGCACTGCTGCCTGCACTGCTGCCCACTTACCTGCTTGCTTGCCTGTACTGCTGCCTGCCTGCCCTGCTGCCTGCACTGCTGCTCACACCACTGCCCACCTCAAATGCTGCCTGTTCTGCTGCCTGCCTGCACCACTGCTAGCCTGCCTGCACGTCTGCCTTCACCACTGCCCCCTCCACTACCTGCCTGCCTGCACTACTGTCAGCCCCACAGCCCCAGCTGCTGCCCACCTGCCTGCACCGCTGCCCCCGTGCCTTCCTAAGCCACTGCCTGCACCACTGCCTGTGTTGCACTCTGAGAGGCAGAGAGCCAGCCTGGGTCGGCATCGCTTCCCACTACAGCTGCCTGTTGCAGAACTTGCGACTCTGGCAAAGAAAAAGTACCAAGCTGGTATTCTGGACAGAAAAAAAACAAGAAAAATAGAGTGAACAATAACAAAAATTGCCCCTTTCTTATCCTCTATGTCCCTGCAACCCAACTGAAACAAAAATTGCAGATTATTCTGTTTCTTTGGCTGCAATCACAGGAACAGCAACAGACATCAGTGCTGGATGTAAGACCCATCTCCCATCACATTTCATCCCCAAAGTTCCCCAAGACTGGTCCCAGGTGGGACACAAGCAAACAGCACTGGCGGCAGAAGCAGGGCAACCATGATGCAGACACGTGTCCTGGGGGACGGGCGGCTGCTCAGGGCTGTGGTGTGCTGCTGCAGATGTGGCTCATTCTGTTCTGCGTGTGTTGGCTTGAAAGTGCAATTAAATGGGAGTAAGGTTATATTGGGGAGGTAAGGTGCTGGCTGTGAGAACGTAAAGAAGACAAACATGGAGGAAGAGGACAAATGTGCAGAAAGCAAATATGTGAGAACCCAAAACAGTCATAGCAAAAACTGTATCATGTTTGTGCTTTTGTCAAGGCTTTCCTCTTTCATGGGTGTATCTAATATGTTCTGAACTACCACTCTGCCAGTGTGCTTGCAAGGAGGTGTACATCCAGTTTTCTCAATTTTATCTGGAAATAGAGTCATGTAAGACCAATGCTGCCTTTTCTATCTGTTCCCCTTCAGTGAGCTGCTGAGACCTTTCTTACCGACCTTTTGTGCACTGGCTCCCCCGGCGCTGCGTCTCGTGCTTGCTCATACACTTCAGTGGCTCTTTTCAATGGGTTCAGCACGTGACTGTTTCAGTGGGGTGTGCACGGATTCATATAACTGGCATTGACCTGGTTTGGAAGGGGAAAGAAGAAACAATGGTGAAACCACACGGGTAAGTTAAAAAAAAATAATAAAAAAAAAAAGACCAGCTTTTTCTGTAATGCAGCTCACATACCACATTACAACCCCGAGGCGGTACCCCTTCCTTTTTGACATCTGGCGCTCTGTTTTTCCCACTCACTTTCTGCTGCAGCAGGTCAAGGTCCCTCTGGCCTTGTTGAGCTGGATGTTCCCCATTTAATCAACTGATCCTGGGTCAGTGTGGGAAGCGCTGCTTTGCTCAACAACAGTGACAACAGGTTCAGGAGAGTCTTATACTTTCCAGGACAGGTGGACCTGTTCTCAGTGATGTTCAGCAGAAGCCAAGAGGCGACAGTCACAAGCTGCAGCAAGGTGCAAGGAGAAAACTGCTCAGAGAGGTTGTGGAAACCCCACCTTTGGTGATATGCAAAATTCAAATGCACAGGGCCCTGAAAAGCCTGGTCTAAGATAGATCTCTCAGGTTTAAGATCAGAAAGTACCATCAAGACTTTTTTAGCAGATTTTACAGGAAAACAAGCCTGTTCCTCACTGTATGCTCATGAGAAAAGAAATGCAAACACCAAGACTTCCTCTTAAGGCTCAGCTCCTACTCGTATAAAGATTCAAATATTTTTGCAAACCAAAGGGAGAAATTAAAACCACAGTATAGGATAAATACATCAGCTCTAGACAGTGGTTGTGTTAATAAAAATTCTGGTTCCCAAGGAATTTCTTGGAATAGCAAAAAACCAGATATGGATGCTGATGGTCTCACATCCAAGCCCCATTGCTCTGTGACTTTGATGTGAAATGAGCTTATAAAATACTTCAATAAAATCTCAAGAGATCAATGATAGCTTGTGCTGCCATCAAAATACCACTAATAAAAAATTGTAAATTACATGAAGATGGAAATTAATAAAAGCTCTGTTCCAAGCACAGATCTGTGATGCCACTAAGACTTGACAGTTAATAGCTGCTTCTGGCTATACAGTGTGGGAAATGATGGGGTTAAAAGCCATGGCTTGGTATCCCCGCTGAATCCCTGAGAAATCTCAGCAACTTCCATGGTGCTAACACTTGGAGCAGAGGAGGCTAAGCCAGACAAAGGGGCACCTCCTAACTGCGAGCAAACTGCCCAACACCAGGAGGCCCACCCTGATGGAGCACCTGTAAGGGGTGGATATCACCCTGCACATCACCCTTACCTAGAAAGAAGCCCCATAAGTGGAAACAGACGCTGCCATCCAGCCCTAGGGCTTTGCCACACAGTGCTTCATCAAAACCTTCTTGCAACATTTTGAGGTCCACTGATAGCCCAGGTGAGTCTCATTATGCAGCATCGTCTTCTGCTAACTGTGTGTGACATCAGGGAACATCAGGGAAAGATCTGCTGTTGCTAATGAAACTTGTGTACCTGGGGAACCTGCATGAGGTTTGGGCTGTCAGATGCACTGCTCCTAAGTGCAGATGGACTCATCAATTTTATGTGGTTGAGGAGAGCGGTCTGACTGTGTTGGTCAAGTGGAGGATCCTACATCTAATAGGGATGTGAATTGCTCTCCCTTACTAGCAGGGCATTGGAAAACTGAGAAAATAAAGAGCTTGCTGATGATGCTCTGGCAGGTGGCTTCTTTGGTAAAGGCAGAAAATACTATGACCAGGTGTAGAGTATCTGGTAAGACCTAATTTTTAATATTTTGTATAATTTTGGTTACCTATGTCGAAGAAGTATGCATGTGAACAGTTGCAGGCGTAGGGAAGGAGTCCTAAGATGGTTAGGGAAATAGAGAGGCTGTCTTCCAAAGGCAGAATTAAAGAGCTTGTCTTGGTGAGCCTTGCAAAATCGTATCTGGGAAGGCATATGACTGCAGTCTGTGGAAACTTCAGGAAGGACAAATACCAGACAAGGAGAATTATTAATGTCAAAGGGTAAACTGGTCATGAATAGAACTGGTCATGAGTAACGCAAAACTGGAAACTAGAAGATTTCTACCTATCACTAATGTTGAGGACTCGTGTTACTCACCAAGCAGTGAGGTTAGAGAAACTAAAGTGTTGCAGGAAGGGGTTTGATGAGTTTATGGACATGAGTATATAGGCTTTGGGCATCCATATTCCTGGTTTCTTTACAAGGGCTGGTGGTAAGGGAAGCTGATGGTTGTCAATGGCTTGGATCACATGGTTTTAAGACACATACTTCAGAACTGAGCTGGTCACCTTCACAGGCTGCTACACTGCCACACTTGATCTTCTTCATACATGTCACTTGGGTGACAGAAAGGGCAGGGGGGCTCTGGTTTTTCTTCTGATAGTGCACCAGAGATTGGCAACAAATGGAGGCAGGACACTGAGAACTGAGCTCTCCTCTTCAGACTTGTCCTGGAAAAGCTTTTAGGTGTCTGCTTGATGTGTTTTTCCTTGTGTGTCCAGGATTATGTTGAACACTAGCTCTGTAATCTGAAAGGAAGTTTTCTCTTGGCTGGCAGAACAGCTTGTTGGTTTCTTTGGGTGTTTTTGTTTGCTTGTTTTTGTTTCTCTCTGTGACATGAGCCACTTCCAAGAACAGTCTGTGGTGACACCTGAGGAGCCCTCTCATTCCACAGAGGGACAAGCAGAATGCTCTAATACTCAGGAAGCTCTAGAGACACACTAAGATTGCTCATTTGCCAATGGCAGTGATTTCTATGCTACATAATCATCTGTGGATTCCTGTACCCTCGCAGTTTCTTGCTTCAAAACAAGACTTCTTATTAGTATTTCATTTCAGTTAATTATTCCAATCAGACTAATGTTCTACTGATTACAGTCTTGTACCTTCCCATATGGTATCTGCAGACCAGGGGCAGAAGCTAAGCTGGTGGAGATACACGATGTGCTTCACTGTGGATCCATCCCACTATTTGTATAAAGACATTAACAACAACAGGAAGACAAACTGGGCAAAGCAATGTTCTGCTAAACTAAGATCCTGGAAGACAATAAAGCAGGCAATTGCTTCACTCAGAATAATTTTTTTTTTTTTAAAGAGTGCAAATCCAAGCTGTATCTAGTACCAACATTTTTGTCGGGGAATTACTTTGTTGAGAAAAATGGTCTAAAATAACTCTAGTTCTCCTGTGTAAATCTGGAGGACAGAGCAATTACACACAGTGGGGTTACATGGCAGCCTAAAGGGAGACACAGTGGGGAATGTCTGCTGCGGGATTTCTGTTCTGTCACAGATCTGAAGACCTAGAGGACCGCAGGCAGTTTGAGATCCAGAGACAGTAAACAGTACCAGATGTGCTGGTAAAACTGTGTCAGACAAGTTTATCTGTGCAATTTGGGTCATCTGTGATAACCCATCTAGCAGCTTTTAGAAGCTGGCCACTGAAACCAGAATGGCATGTTAGAGATTTTTGGCTCCTGTTTGCTGTTCTCTCCCTGTTGTGTTTCTGTGCAGTTCATAATACCTTTTCAGTTTGTTTTTTATTGCTGCTTTGGGGCATCAGTGTTACAGTGATGAAGATCAGTAGCAGAGGAAAAGGAGCCAACTGGTAATTTTCTAAATGAGCATGTAAAATTCAGTGTCAGTAGATCCAAATGTCAGACTTGCATCACAGCAGCACAGAAAGTCAAGGAATACTGTTGTTAGAGCTGCCCCGCTCTGCAGTCATGTTCCAATGTTACTGCAAAACATGGGATGCCTCAGAATTGACAGAGATGGAGATGCTGTAGCGTATTCACAGAGGAAAACAAAAATTTTTGGATTTCTTTGTGCCAAAGGAAAAGTTTTGCAGTGATGCCAGTGAGGGGAAGCATGTAGGAAGCCATTGGGACAGGCTGACCATGGGCACTCAACATGGGAGATCCTGTCAGAACAAAACAAGAACAGAAAGGTGAGACTTGCTGACATTAATCGCATCACTGACTTTGCACACTTAGAAAAACACTCTCACAAGCCCAGGAAGAGGATCCCATGGCACAGCTCTCTGCACGCCAGCCACCTGCGCCGGGCTGCTGTCCTCCTCAACAGCAAAAGACAGGCTCTGCTGGGAGGCAAGGCACCTGATTGACTTAAGACAGGTACCTCCTGATAAAATGTACTGTTTCCTAGAAAGTTCCTAAGTTATTGCATTTACTCCTTGTCAGTGATCCTTTAGTTTTTCTGACTTACTTCATGTCACTACAGGTTAATCAGGAAGCATTTTGTGTTTTAGTCCTGCTCATTGACAAGGACTGAACAGGATAAAGACCCAGTCTCTTTGGGGAGACATTTGCTTTGCCTGATGAAGATTTGCTATTTAAATAATATATCAATATGGGGTTTTATCCAGTTTTAAAATAATTTCATTATTTTATGTCGATACAGTGTTGTTACCATTCTTTAATCAAAATGCCATGCGGTGCAACATCAAATGCCTTACAGAAGCACATTGCACAACTTCATTTCCTCCAGCAAACACGTTTAAAATTAATCAGAAAGGATTAGTCTGGAAAGATCTATTTTTCCTCAAAGCTGTGCTAATTGACATTAATCAAATTACCCTCTAACTCTTTATTTTTTGAGTGTCATATCAGCCATTCCAATATTTTGCCTGGGATCAGTGTCGGGTTGAGGGCTGTAATTACTCCAGTTGTTCGTTTAATCCCCTCTGAATATTGGCAGAACAACTATCTTATTAAGCACTTTTGCCTTCTCTGAATTGCTATTGACATTTCTGTAGCAATTATTCACACCTGCTTTAGCTTTTACCTCGAGATGGCCCTGTTGGCATCTGGATGTTTGTGTATAAGAATTATGACTCAACACCCTTCTTTTTTTTTCCATGTTGTTTCTGTCTTTTGAAAAGCATTTTGAATTATTTCTTGGTTGGCAGGCAGGGGCCCTTAGTGTATTGCTGATTAAATTCCCCATGGGGGTGATGTGGATGGGCTGCGAGAAGAGTAGAGGAAACTGGGAAACCCTTTTTAGTTAGGGTCGTATGTGTAAGAAATGTACTTATTGCAAAACAGGGGAATGGCATGGGCTGGATAGGAGGGCTGAGCACCAGAAGCTAGTAGTCTGAGTGAAATTAGTCCCTATGCGGGATGTGCAGAGCATAATTTTGATCCAGTCTGAACGCTTTCATACCTTTTAGTTCTGGATCTTCCAACAGAGCTAAACTCACACCTTTTAAGGGAGCAGTGCCTCCTGGTAAATGAGTATACTGTGTGATCTGGGGACCAGGACATATGGGGGAATATCAGGGGAATCCTAAACACCCATAGCATCTGCCTCCTCTAGTATATCTGACAGCAGACAAAAAAACTTTCCAACAGGCTGCATTAGGAACTAGTGTGCATGTTTCAATATTTTAAACTGCTAACAGTAAAGCATCCTTCTAAAAGTGGCCTTTTTTATTTATCTTTTACTTTTTAAAATATCTTTTTCCAGTTTTACCAGCAGAACCTCCACGCAAAAAGGTCAGGTGCCACATGGCCGAGTACGCACAAAGCCGCATAATCCAGCTAACGGAGCTC
>WKFP01014356.1:17400-36082 GCA_011057875.1 Pterocles orientalis | reverse complement strand
TGTTATCAGCAGTGAGCCAGAGCCAGTGGAGCACTGAGCACCCGCAGCTCCCAAGGCACTGCTTTTTAGGATCAGCAGCTTGTGTTGTGCCTTAACACCATTTGCACCAACAGTGCTGGGCATCATGAGAGCAACAAGAGCCGCAGAGAGGGCTTCAGGCCAGTGCAATGGGAGTCTCTCCATCTCCCCTGCTGGTAGTTTGCCTTTCCCTTTCCTCCTTTCACCTCCCCCTCCTTCACTCCCTTTTTCTTTCCCTCATTCAAGATTCTTCCTCTTCTCCAACTTGCTCTTTCTCTTTTTTGCCCCTGAGTTTCTCTGCCCTCCTCTTCACCTGCCTCATTTAGTTGCTCCTAGCACAGCCATTTCCCCTGCCACACAGCTCTGCCAATCTGCTGCTGCTTTTAACTCTGTATTATTCTGTACCTTCCTTCTCTGCTCAGATAGCTGTTGCTGCTGCCTGTCTTACCTCTTCTTCCACTTGCCAGAAATAATTTTCTTCTGTCCAATAGCTCTCATCTTCTCTATCTTGTTATACATTAACTCATTTCTCATTATTGCTCTAATTCTCTCATTTTTCCTTTCTACCCCTGTTGTTTTTTCAAGTCACTTCAGTCCTGCGTGACAACTTTTCTTGGAAATCTTGTCGATTTTTTTCTCACAACCCAGACAAAAGTGTTCTCTTGCTGCTTATCATTGCAAATTTTGCTTCTTTGAAAAGTGTATTTTCTACTTTCATCATTATCACCAGCCTCCTTTCATCCTTTCTAGAACTTATTTTGAGTCTACACATTACTTTCTCTCTTTATTCAGGTGATTCATGGCAGAATGCTGTCTCTACTGATACTTCCGTAGTGACGTTCATACACTCATGTACTGTGCCACTTTACTGGGCCACTGATGATAAAATCTACAGTCAGTGTTGCCACCATGTAACTTGCTCAGGATCAGCAGCTTCATATTGTCTTCTAGCCCACCATTACTCCACTGTGTTTTATGAGCTGGTGTGAGCAGATGTAGGAGGCTCTAAAAACCTATCTGCAGCCCAGCAAAAAAAATCTCCAAACAAACCCAGATTACTGCAAGGCAGTTTTCTCCCTCCTGAGTACATATGAACTGTTTGATTTCCTGATTCAGGCATTGGATTCACCACTGAATTGTTCCTGCTGGTCTTTCTCCTAGTCATCTTCCAGACTCACTTGTGTTTTTAGCACTCTCAGCTTTTGGTGAGAGTGAATTTCACAGGGTGATGGCACTCTGCGTATGTGAACTTCCTTTGAAATTTCTTCTCCTTGGTATGTGTTGTGAAAAGTCTTGAGCAACAAATTCCTGATCACCTTCACCAAGCCACTCTGATTTTATACAATTGCCCTGTGTCACTCGGCTGTTCTCTTCCCCCCAGAGACCCCTGCTGAGGCTGCTGTGACACCCTCCCCACCTCCGAGCTCACTCTCTCCTCCTGCTCTGCTCTGCTTTTTCCAGCTATGGGCATGAGATATGTGAGACATAGGCATGCCTTGGTGTTACTCACAGTATTGAAATGCTTTCTGTTTGGTTTGCTTCTCCACTCCCAATAACACCTAACCTCCTGTTTGGTTGTTTGTTTTTTTTTGGGGGGGGAGCTGTGGAGCAGTAAGTGGTTTACAAAGAAATAGCTACAATGACACTGCGACCTCCTTCCCAAGCAATAGCAGATGATTTGGAGGCCATCCCTGTCTTAACATTGTTTCTGAAAGTACATTGAAGAAACATAAAAATACAAAGTACAAACCATTGTACATTATTCTGAATTTACTAGCGCTGAACTTCTGCTGTCATTTTATCTGAAGTCACTTGGCATCATGAGGTTCTGCTGTAATTCTCTACTCCCACTTCTGATTTTGACTATATTGCCGACAATTGTTCTTTTCTCCCAAATAATTTATAAATTCATTGAACAACAGAGGTCCTACCATAGATTCCCATGGGACTATACTGAAGACTTTTCTTCACAGTGAAAACTCTCCATTATTCCATTTGTTTCTTATTCTGCAATCATTTACATGAAGGCAGTTTCTCTCTTTCTCACCAGTTGTTTCGTTTACAAGCCTCTGGAAAGGACCTGGCAGCAACTTTTTGGAAATTGAGGTACACTGTGTCATCTTGATCACCCTCACCTACAGGTGATCAACTTGTTAGAGAAGTCTGTTCTACGTATACTGCATAACATCCCTCCAGAAAAGCCATACTGTTTCTCGCTCTTCTTCAATACATACTGTATTCATTTGGTGTCTACCACTGGCATTCTTTACTGTGGTTGTAGCTAATTTGTCCAGCAGAGCAGTCTGTAGCTTCTCATATTCCACTTGGAGCTCTTTTTCCAAAGAAGTGGAAAATTGTCACTTTCCACTCCAGTGACACAAAGGACAATTTCAGTGCTGGTCCAACAGTTTCTTACTTGGCTTTCTTCTGGGCAAAAGCCTGGTTACTTGTGACTGTTCAGTCCATTTACTTTAAATCTGTCTCTGGTGCCAATATGAATGTTTCTTAACATCAGCCCAACAGCAGAATTCTTACACTTTTGTATTTTTTGTAGTGCAAACAAATTCGTTAGTTGTTGATGGTTTTGATTGCCCTTAGATAGACAGAGTGCTTTCATTGCTGTAAATGTGACCAGCAGGTGAGGGAGGTGATTCCCCCCCTCTGCTCCACTCCCATGAGACCCCACCTGGAGTACTGCTTCCAGCTCTGGAGTCCTCAGCACAGGAAAGACATGGACCTGTTGGAGCGAGTCCAGAGGAGGGCCACGAGGATGATCAGAGGGCTGGAACACCTCCCATGTGAGGGCAGGCTGAGAGAGCTGGGGTTGTTCAGCCTGGAGAAGAGAAGGCTCCAGGGAGAACTTATTGTGGCCTTTCAACTTATAGCAGCCTTCCAGTACCTAAAAGGGGCCCACAGGGGAGATGGGGAGTCACTCTTGAGTGTACTCTTGATGGGGAGTGTAGTGATACAAAGAGGGGTAATGGTTTTAAGCTGAAAGATGGTGGATTTAGATTAGACATTAGGAAGAAATTTTTCACTGTGAGGGTGGTAAGACACTGGAACAGGTTGCCCAGGGAAGTTGTGGATGCCCCATCCCTGGGGGGGGTTCAAGGCCAGGCTGGATGAGGCTTTGAGCAACCTGGGCTAGTGGAAGGTGTCCCTGCCCTTGGCAGGGGGGTTGGAACTAGACGATCTTTAAGGTCCCTTCCAACGCAAACCATTCTATGATTCTATGAAATAAGGAACTAAGACAAGTATAGTGTTGATAATTAGCTAGTGATTCCCCATTCTGCATTTGTGCAATTATTTTTTCTGTACTCCATGCAGTTCTTTGTATTCTCTTTTATGGAAATTCATCATATTGACATCAGCGCATTTCTCCAACATGTTGATGCTCCTTTGAATTATGATCCTAGACCCCAAAATGTCTGTGCCTCTTTCAAGCATGCTGTTATGCATGAGTATTATAGTTCTGTGATCTGTATTATTATCTAAAATATTTATTAGTTGTTTCTAGGATTAAATCTGTTAGATGTCATTTTATTTCTGTCCTGGTTTCAGATGGTTTTCTTGACAGCAAACTAATGGCAGTTACTCTAGCCACAGTTTTTCAACCATATTCAAAGTCACAGTTTCATCTCAGCTGTATTTCCCTAGTTTAGTAATGAAATATTAAAAACTTCATTCAAATCTACTTTTCCTCCTGCCTACACTAGGGTGGACAGTTACGCTGTCAGAAAGGACATTAGACTGGTTTGACGTCAATTATTGCAAAGATCCACATTGAGTGATCTTTATAATCTCGTTATCCCTGGGGGGAGCAGACAAACAGATCACGAGTTTGTCCCAGTTTCTTTCCAAACCTCAAAACTCCAACACCCTTCTCTCGTCCCCTGCTTGAAACCAGGTTTTGTGTTCACCCCCACCCTCTCTCAGGGGCATCACCTGCCTGTGAAGAGTCCTCAGAGGCACCTACTTGCAATTCAGAGACTAACAGCTGATACTCCTGGTGCTCCTGGGGAAGTGCCATCAGCTTCTGTTGACTTAAATACCTCCAATTTATCCAAATATTCCTTAACATCCTCTTCTCTGATCTTCACTGTGCTGGCATCTGGTTACAAGTCAACTTCTATTTGAAGACTGGAGCAGATATTAAACCTTTTGGCTTGTTCTGCATTGTCTCATTAGTTGCTCTGCTTCCCTTTATCCGTTTCTCCTTTTCACTTAGCTGAGCCCTGGCACTGTGTTCCCCTCCTCCTCAGCTGGCAGGACAGACCTCAGTCATGCTCCTTCTGCTGCCTCTGACCCTTCCTTTCAACCTATAGAACACAGATCCCTGCACACACGCCTGCTGGATGCAATTTCTGCCACACAGGGGCACTTTCATTTCTGCAACATCAAGTATAGTGGCAAGACCTCAGGTGGCATGACATTTCTGTGAACACTCCATGTGTGTAGGTTTGTTTAATTTTTTTTCTTTTGACAGTGTTCATGTCCAGGCAAAGAGCCAAGGAAGTGCAAAATTTAAAGGGTGTATGTATGTCTCTTGTCTCGGCATATTTTGCATTCCCAGGTTGATCTATATTCAAGTAACATTGGATTAAAATGGTGTTCTCATTGAATTTTCTGTAACACTCAAAAATAAGATGGTATAACAGCTCTGAATCCCACTGTTTCTCAAACTTTGTGATGTGAACATTGGAAATAGTGCTCTTTCTCCATTTATTTTCACGGCTTTAACCACCTATAATAACAATGGGTCACTTTCTTCACCAGCTTTAAACCTACTAATCATAAGGACATGTGACCCAATACAACTACAAACAAACAAGATCTTGCCAAATGCCAAGATAAAACACATTTTGTGATTAATTTTCCTCAGGTTTTAGTGTCTTGTTTATGGCTCACAACTTTGTAACTCTCCCAGTTTGAGTACAAAATAGTGGGTTTCTATCCTATGTTATCCCTGGGAATTAGTATTTCGCACAGTGCATCCTGTCTCCTGCAGTGTGTGTCACTGGAAAACAGCAGCTTCCTCCCTTCACAAGTTTGCACTTTCCTCCCTTAGGTGCGGGATGTTTTTTCTTCCCATTTTGGTACCTCACTTCTCCTCCCTCAAAGCACTTCTCAGTCTTCACCCAGACCTGCTTCACCACCTGTCCACCAGCATCTCCTGCTTGCTGAGAAGATCTTCCCAATTCATTTGCAAATCAAAGGCACATTATGGGGGAACACCCTGTGAACCTCCTGCCCCCAAACCTCTTTCCTTCCTTTGGGACATCACCTGGAGGTTCTTTAGCCCAGTGAGGACCATGCTGGGCCATGCATCTCCAGGGGTTTGTCAGCATCTCTGCACTGCACCACTCTTCAGTGATGGGACACCCCTACTGATGCAGGACTGTTTGGGTTGTCCCTGTCCCAAGAGTCATCCCATGCAGCGATGAGGCACTGTTTGAGGCTGCTGTGTCCTCTCTGCTCCTTCTGACTCCTTCCTCTCTGGCCTTACACCGTGTTTCCTCTCCCTCCCTGTCTACCCCTACCCAGCCTCTCTTCTCCTCAGTTTCACCCAATGCATAGTCTCTGTTGCAGATCCATGCTCTCTTTGGCTCTGCTCCCTCTTTTTCTCTGCAGAAACCTTCTGTGTGTTTGTGCCCACAACCCACGCCTCCCCCAACCCCTTCCTGCCTCTCCGCCATTCCCTAACCCAGCACCCCTCGCCTGGTTTCTGCCTTTAACATGATGCTGGTGTGGTATGAACCCAAGTCACTAACTGGGCATAAAATGGAGGGAGAAATAAAACCTTGTCAAATATTTAGGCATAGGTCTTTAATAAGACCTTTACACCTCTCCCAGCTCTTCGGTAGTACCTGTACACCTTTGCCATTCCCATGTCCTCCCCACCAAGACTTTGTCCTCTGCAGGAGACTGGGCGGCCTCCGCTGGTCTCTCCTCGTCCTTCTACTTCAGGCAGCGTTTTGTCAGGGCCTTGCCCAGCCACGATTTTATGGGTAGACTGAGGAGAATGCGGCTCCTGTCGTTCCACTGCCCAGCATGGCGTCAAGTCTGTGCAGCACAGCGGGGGTAGCTGCCTCCCAGTGTCCACCCAGGGATGGGAAGCCCAAAGCCAAGTGTCATGGCATGGCAGGCAGGGATGAGGGAGTTTTCATTGCTTTCATTACTTTCCAGTTAAAAATCTTGTTGAAAACTGGCTCAGCAAGCTCCCTTGCCTTGCGCCAGTGGTAGGAGAGGCTGTGGATCGGCTGCACCACAGCACAGGGTGAGCTGCAGAGCTTGTATCTGACAAAATAAAGAGTGTGGTGAGGGTTCGGAAGGAGAGTCCATAGTCTCTGCACCGGAGAAGGGGTGGAGGCATCGCCCTGTCATGAGATAAGCAGAGATTAAATGGACACTCCGTTGGTGTCTCTGCCCCAGCCACCAGCTGCCATTCTTCCCGGGGCTGTGGTCACTTCCACTTGCAGTACAAGGCTTGGGGTCAGTTGCAGCTGCAGCCCCCGGCCAAAACATTGTTGATGACGCAAGTAACTGAAGGGACAGAGATTATGCCACAGTCACATCTCAACAATATTTCCTGAGACAGGATCTGTTCTGACATCTCTTCTCTGATCTGCCATCCTCTTTGCAGACCCTAAGAATACCATAAGGGATGGAGAGAACAGACTGTCCCAGAATTTCATGAAATCTGATAATAACATTAGTGTTAGCACAGTCTGCTAAACCCACCAGCACAATTCCCTAAGGACAACAGCCCTTGGACCCCGGAAAGACTGTGTGAGTCTGGCTCCATTACTTCAGCAACTTACTTTTGCTTTTCTCTTGAGGAAAACACATTGGAACTTTCTTTTTCCTGAAGAACTGAAATGCCATCTTGATTTAACTCCTCAAGGAAGAAATGTTCTCAGATCCTAATGAGATTATCCTAATAAGAGTGTAAAATAGGTCACTGTCTACTACAGGTATATTGCCTCCCGTAGAGAAAAGAGAGTATGATTTATAGGTGGGAAATGTATGCTGCATAAGTAATTACAAACTAAAATGCTAATATGGGTAGCGACTTCTCTCACATTTGTTGTGGTTGCTTCCAAATGCTCTAATTTAAAAGATGAAGAATCCTGTGGTTTTTCTGGTGCATGCTTGAAGTGCGGACCTGACACTCCTCTGGTACATGTTCCATGAAGCTGGGCATTTGGAAATGCCTGCTGGCACCTTCAGATGTCAAGGCTGGACTGTCTCTTCTGGAAATCAGACATGATTATCCCTAACTCTGCAACCTTTTTTTGCTGTGTTGTAGGGATTATAAGTGCCACAGTAAATCTCAGGCTTTTTTGGGAGAAAAAAAAAAGAGTAACTGGTTTTTGCCTTGTGTCTGTAGTGATAGTGATGAAAATACGGTTTTAATGGATTTTTTTTTACCTACTATCTTAAGCTTCAGTCTCCTCATTCTCCCTCCAGTCTCAGCGAGCCTCAGCCTCTGGGACAGAGTCATCTCTTGATCCCTTGAAGCAGTGGGGGGATGTAGGGGAATAATGATGGCTTTGGAGAGGTTGCATCAGTCCAGCTGCCATCAGTGGCCTGAGAGGTACTCCAGCAATGCACAGGGAGCACTGTGAATAAATGTCACTCCGCTCCAGTTGTTGCCTTTTCATAAAGTGTCTCACTGAGCTTCATGAGCCATGAAATGCCTTTCGGCACAGTAACTGTTAGGAGATAAATATTGACATTGTGTGGAAAAAAAAGTTGTTTGTTATTCAGTATGTTTTACCTCAGGAGTTATCGGTTAGTTTTAAGGACAGCCTGTCACCTCAGCAGAGGCAGGAGCCACTACCCTGTGTGGCTGCTGTGGCAAGCACTTGCGCTGAGCAATCTATGAGCAACATCTGGACCAAACCTCCTGAGTGTGCCTGTCTGCCACAAACACTCAGGGAAGCAGACATGTGAGGGGAAGCCTCAGTGGCTTGTCATTGATTCACAGCCCAAACAGGCAGGCTAATGGGGTCCCGTGACAGAGCTGCCACTGGTCACTTAACCAGCAGAGCACTCCCCAGGAACCGGACCAGAAAAACTATTTATTGAGTAGAAAGAAGTGGGGCTTCAAATGACAGTAAATGGGGAACGATTAGCAATGCGTAAAAATGTTTTGCTGCCACAGGAGGAGGCAGAAAAGCAGGGGAGGCTTGATAACCTCAGAGCTGTGACAAGGGGAAGGGGACTGGCAAAAAGAAGTGAAGGAGCCGAATCAAAATGCAAATGAACACAATTCCCTGCAGTGGCTGGAGCACGGGGGACTTTTTGTGCTGGTCTGTGATAAGGAAATAAAGTTTAGTTGAGAGGCAGTAGAGAATCACCTGGAAGAGGTGAATAAGAGGAACCAGCCAGGTTTGCCGTGTGTAGAGGACAGGGAATTCGGTCATGAATTCTTGATTGGCAATGCCTTGAAGGCTTCCTCAACAGGCAGGATACAGCCAAGGCCAACATGAATTATTAGATAAGCTCTGCAAAGAGAAATTAACATTGGAGACTGCAAGAACATAGCCCCCTTCATCCCTGTTTAAATACCAGCATTATTCCCGAACAGCCCAGAGTTTACTAGGGCACTTTAAAGTCACGTAAGTAGGTCAGCTTGTCACCAAAATCTGTTTATCCCCAAAACACATGAAATTACTTCCTGATGGCCAGCAGATGAAAAGCAGGCAGCAGTGAGACACATCAGCAGCAGCCTAAGGGCATATCAACAAGGCAGAAGACTCCAGAAAGTGCATTTGACATTTGCAAGCACATTTTGCTGTGCTATGTCCAGGCCCAAGCAGTGCCAGAGAAACTGCTCCTTGCAATAGCGATGGTGTTGCACGGCCCAAGGCTCCTCAAAGCAGCCGTCTGTCTGTGGGCTTGTTCCCAGCCCTCCTCTGGGAAGCACAGAGCAGACCCTGGAAAGAAACTCATCCCACTAGGCAAATGCAAAGTCAGTGATAGAGCCCAGTGTGCCCACCCCTACCGCGGGTGATGCGGAGGTTGTCTGCTTCTCTGTGGCAGAAGAAAGATGAATTTCCATCCGACGCCGTTGGTTTTCAGAGTTCCCAGTGGAGGGTAAAAATATGCTGCAAGGCCTTGCGTTTGGCCACTGCTCACCAAAGGGTGATGGTGCCCAGGCGGTGACACTCGTCATCACAAACGGAGTTTTGCCTCTAAATATTTACAGTGGGATTTGAAATGCATGTTAATGGGCAAAAAAAATCCCATTAGCGGAGCTGATTAGAGTTAGTGTTCATTACAGTGATAAGGTTTTTTTTTAATCTTTAATTAAAGATGAGTTAGAACTGTTAAATGTTTAAAACATTTCTTGCACTGAAGCTAGGACTTACATAGCTAAAAGCAATATTCTCTCCTTTAATGATAAAATTAGCCAAGCACCTGAGAAAAGCTTTCTTCACAGCCAGCTGGGAGACAGTATGAAACCAGAAACAAATATTTCCACATTTTCTTCCCACTCCCACCTCCCCTGGAACACTTTGAAAACGTTTTTCTCTCATGACAATACCCAGCTGCCTGTGGTGGGTGGGCACCATGGCTGTGCTCCCCGCTGGCAGAGGCCCCGAGCAGCCCACCTCAGCCCTGCAGAGGCCTCTCTCCAGAGCCCTGAGGTGCTGCCATGGCTGCAGGAGGAGGGAGGAGAGCCGCCTGCCTGGGTCCTTTGCCAGACAGTCACAACCCCTGGTGTCGCATCTCGCAAAAATTATTGTTCCCCTCCTTTCACGCAGTCCTGGCCGCGAGCCCCCAGTACCCCTGCCCGCCACACCCTCCACAGCACCCGCCATGATGCCAGCCCGCAGTAAAAAGGTAAAAAAAATATGTAAGAGCCATTTCTCACATGTGACAGAAGGTAACGCCACAGGGGTCTGGCACTTCCCACTGCGCTTTCCTCCCGATGCCACCGCCCGTCCCTGACCGCTGGTCTCAGCTCTCCCTTCTCCTGTTGTTTCATGCAGCCGGCCGCAGCGGCAGCGACGGGAGGCCCACGGCGAGACGCACAAGCAAGGCAGGTAGGCGAAACCCTGCGGCCCCAGCCCCACCAAGTGTGTCCCCACAGCTGGGCTGAGCCTGTGGCAGAGGAAGGGGACACCGCCCAAGCATGACGGTTGTGTTTCAGCAGGAGTCAGCAGGGCCCCACAGGAAGCCATGTTGCCTGACACCCTGAAGGAGGCAGGGTGTGACACCACGGCCACTCGCAGGTGGCTGGCTCTGGGGGCAGCGAGGCTTCATCTACACGATGAGGCAGCAACAGAGCTGCTGCCACCACCACCCTGGCCAAAGGACCAGGGCCACGAACAGCACCTTGGCTGTGGAGGAGGAGCAGAGCATCCTCTGCCCAGCTCTCGGTGTAGTCCCAACAGCTTCTGGAATGAGCCTCCCAGGCCTTTAATGCTCAGAGACCTCCCAGGCCTTTAATGCTCCTTTTTATCCTCATTAGAAATCTGGGGCAGGAGCTAATCATTTTATCCCAAGTAAGGGGATGGCCTGCCTCCTGGCCCGGTTCCCAGCCCGTGTCCATTTTGTTCCTGGGCAACAGCCAATAGCTTATTTGATATATTGTTTCCCTAATTCCTGGCCGTATGCCCTGTCACAACTCAATGTCAGAAACACTTCTCCCCCGTTTCTGTTTCCCCCCTTACCCACACACACTGTTCCTCCAGTCCACACATTTGAATGATTGTCTCCAAACTGAGCTATGAGCAGAGATAATTTTACAGGGACAAAAAGTCACCAAACAAATGTTTTCTCAGTGCCAGAATTATTATAGGTGCCTAACCACTGCACGTGGAGTTCAGGAATTATTTTCTAATGACACGCTGCCTACCACTGTAAGCCTGCGGGGTGAATGGTCTGAGGGGTAACGGAGTGAAGAGGGTGAGTACTTCTTGCAGGCACGGCTTGGAGCTCATAGTTGTTCTTCTCTCTTCCTGGTAGCCCAATCCTAAAACGAAGCCCAGACATCACCAAATCTCCACTGACAAAGTCAGAGCAGCTGCTGCGAATAGATGACCACGACTTCAGCATGAGACCAGGTTTTGGAGGTATGAAATGTGCACATTTGTCACCATTCCTGCTTCACACTGTCACTGCTTTGTACTGTAACACATTGTCAAGTGAACAAGCAGACTGACAAGCAGTTTTGTTACTTCGTGGTGTGAATTTATGACGTGCTCAGGAGGACAGGGGTGCAGTGAAATAGCCTTCTTCCTCGGATGAACAAAGAGTACTCAAAGGCATGGAAACGTGTTTAGAGGCAATTTAATATTCCTGTCATTCAGTCACACCTAATAATAATCTACAAATACACCTTATGTTTATTCCTGGATGACAGGGAAATTCTAATATTTCGTCTTACTATGTCAATGTGTGTGTATAATTAAATCATGTACTATGCTTACTGACCTGGCCATTTCATTTATAAGCCACAAGAAAATATTTTGACTGCCATGTGTTAATGCTTGCTCACAGTTTTGTGGCTGTGTGCTAGAGCAACCTAAGCTTTCAGGGAAACGGCTGAAGGAGAACACATTTTCTTTCAGTCCATCGGATTAGAGAATGTTGAATTTATCTACCCTTTCTGGCTGACAGATGGTCATTTGAATCCAGCACACCATCATATACTCTGATGGAAGAAGATTTTACTAAATGCTCAATATATCAAATATCAGGATGTTCAATTAATTTAAAAAGGGTTCAGTTTCATAGCAGTATGCTAATGTGACCGTTATTTATCTTGACAGATCTCCTGTACTGTAATTGCCAGAGGTACATGAGGGTTAGTCAAAGCCTGGAGGAGGAAAAGAAAGATCAAAATCACTATTACATGAGGTTACAGCCCAAGGTTACAAGCCTTCCCCTTGGGAGCCTCAGGTTCAGTGACACATGCCTGTACCCTGTAACGCATCCCCTTCCGTCACATTGTCTTTTCCACAGCCAAGCGCTGAGGGATGTGAAAGCCAAATATGTGGAAGAGCTCTCAGGGACATTGTTAGCCCAAGAGGGGAGCAGAAGAAGCGAGGGAAAAATTTGGAGTAACCCTCCCATATTCCCTTAGCTGTGCTGTCGCTGCTCTCCATGTGAATGGGTACCCTGCTGGGCATCGGTTGGCTGGCCCAGGACCTGAGTGCTGGAGAGAGGGCTTTTAAATTTTGAAGGGCCATGTGTAGGATGACACAATAAAAAGAGAAAGTCAGTAATAAGTCAGTCTTATTGCTGATTTTGATTGTTATTTGGAGTTTTTTGTTATTAATTCCAATAGTTTCAATTTTCAATTGGTTTACTTTTTTTTTAATTTCAGACTGAACATCTATTTTTACCTCTAAGATATGAAAGCCTGAGGATTACTTTGACTCACTAGGTTTATATAGGTTTATATTTTCTCTTCTTTTTTTTTTCCTCCCAGGCCCTGCAATTCCTGTTGGGGTAGATGTCCAAGTTGAAAGTCTGGACAGCATTTCTGAGGTGGACATGGTAAGAATCGCAGAAGGGGTATGGACAGATGGGACCTCTGCAGACCATCTAGCCCAAACCCCTGCTGAGAGCAGGGCCAGCTAGAGCAGGCTACCCAGGCTTGTATCTGTGGGGTCTGAATACCTCCAAGGCTGGAGATTCCACAGCCTCTGGGAGGCAGATTTGGGTTTGTTCTGAATTTGCTGACAATTACTTCTATTGACCTCACACGACCATTTCATCTCCTGTGAGGCAGAAGGAAGAAATCTGGCATTTTCTTTTCTCTAGCACAAAATGACACAACACAGCCAAAACTGTCCCAAAGGATTTGGGTTTTCACATTTTCTTAAGAAGTGATACCACTTTTAAAAGCTCTGAGGAGACCAATGTGCTAGTTTTAAGGCTCTTTGACGTACTGCAGACACAGTCTCACTTTGGCTATGTTCTGCAGAGATCAGGGGCCAGCTAGCTCCCAACCAGAAGCTATATAGCCATGCTGAGAGCAGCACTGGTTCAGACCAGCAAGTCCTGCTGTTGACAGGATTCCAAGCCAGAATGAGCTCAGAAGGGAGAAATTTCTCCAGAACCTGCCTTTGGCCCATTAGCAGTTGGTATCACCCCTGCTGTGTGCTGGGGACCAGCATAAGGTCCTGTTGATCCTTCCTGTATTTTCACACTGGTGCTGAAGTGGGATTTCAGGGGCACACAGGACTAATGCTGGTGGTCTGCACAGTCTAAATTCCTTACTGAGTTTCCTACCATATGATTAGTAATGTTAAAACAGACATCTTTCAAGTGGGAGATGGCCCTGCATGTACATCGCAACACCTACACAAATTTTGTTCACCCTTTCAAAACCCTCTTGGAGCATCCCCAGAGTTTCTCAGCAGCTCAGCTTTTGCTTTGAAAGAGAAAAATAAAATCACACCCCAGTACAGAACACTTTTCAAAATGTTTTGCTCTTTCAACAAGCATACCAAAGAGCTCTGAAGCTTTCACGGAAAGCCTCAGCTTCTCTGTGCTCCTAATAAACACCACAGGGTTAAAGAGCCTGCACCCAGCCTCCTCCCATGCCTAAGCTGGGAACAGGGCTGTGTGGCAGCACAGCTGGTGTTCGGCAGCTGAGGCCTGCGTGCCAGGCTCCTCTCACCACAGCTATTTCAGCTTTTGAGCAGGGTGGGATATTTGCAGCCAACTGACCATTTGCAGGACACAGCAGCGTTGCAATGCTGGGGTGCATCAGGGTGCACATTCTCCCCAGCCCCAGAGAGCCCTCCAGCTGTCCCCTCTGCCTCCAGTGCACCCTGACTGCCAACCATGGGGGCTCCAAGCTTTTGCCTCTCCTGAGCTGGTCCCAGACCTTCTGGTTGAGGAGAAAGCTTGTGAAGATGGCCAGAGAGCCCCTGAAAAGCTTTAGGACTTGAAAACAAAGGGAAAGAACTTATCACTGAGGATGTCAAAGTGAAAAAAACCCCAACAAGCCTACTCATCATGCTGCAACACCCAGCAACATGGGAAAAGCACTGTATGGCCTCGGGTAAAAAAAACCATTCAGGATCAATTTTGGTTGTTTGCAAAATAATGATGGAGAGGAATTTATACTGCAGAAACTATTCTTTATAACTCATGCAGCTTTATAGAAAAAGGCCATGGTGCTTTGCAAGATCATTGCTTGCTTTTTAAATGAAGAGGCATCACTGACAGAGATATTCACTCTCTACTAAATTTAAACTTGAGGAATTAGATATATCAACCTTTCCTTTTTTCCCTGACACTTTCTGACTATTTTCAAGAAAGTGGTAAAATAATAGAGGATGCCATAAAACTTCATTAGGATACCACAAAACAGATTCTGTTTGTCCAATTAATTTAAAAATTTAAAAATATCTATTATGGGCCACTGATCCTGAAATTAATAGAGCTTTTGCAGGATGTGTGGGGCAGCTGTTTTATCTGGAGGAAAGATGGGCAGAAGGAAAAAAACAGATTGCTACCCAGGACTGGAAATTCATGTGCAAAAATAATAGGAGTGCTAATAGTGTCTCTGAGAAATGGACCAAAAGAAGAGGGATATATTATGTGGTTGTTGCCTGTGGGATTTTCAGATGATGCATTGTAACATATTCCGCTACCCCGTTTAATAGCCTAAAACTAGTATTAATAAATCTTTCCTAATGAAAGCTGACAATTCTTGATTTTTTCACAGCAACCATAAATGTAATTTTATGCAAGAAAAGTGAGGCATTGACTTCTCACTGAAGAGCAAATGTCTGTCAATTTATTACTGTCTAAAGGACACATTAACACACAGAAGTCAATGTAGAAGGTTTCCCAGAATGATCTTCTTTAAATTTGAATAGAGGGAAAAGATGTTGAAGAACACTATAGAATGGATCAAATGAAAAAGAAGAAATTACATGATCAGTGGCTTTGGGAGCTGCAGTTGGATGTAATATAAAACATTTCTAAGAATTATATTGGACTCTAGTGTAATAATAGCACAGGCTGCAACTAACAAATCACCTCCACTGAAAAAAGACTGTAGAAACCCCCATATTTCAAAATGCTTGGAAAGTGTTGAGGAAAAAAAATTCAAATGGCAAATATTCAAAAAACCCACCCCAAACCCATCTGACTTCCTCTACCCCAGACACCAGGGCAGACTGGTCACTCTTAAACACTTCCCTCAGTTTATGGGCAATCTATTATGCTACATTCAAAGACACCATGCTTCTAAACACTTGTGTGTGCTGGTCCTCAGATACTGGAGGGCTTCCTTTGAAATAAGGAAAAACACAAACCCAAGTGTAGGTGTCTCTGCGTTCTGACTCCAAATACAACAGACCTCAAAGAGA
The DNA here is from genome assembly GCA_011057875.1 of Pterocles orientalis. Classification (NCBI taxonomy): domain Eukaryota; kingdom Metazoa; phylum Chordata; class Aves; order Pterocliformes; family Pteroclidae; genus Pterocles; species Pterocles orientalis. Next base: position 20,714 of record WKFP01014356.1, on the reverse strand, counting down.
AGGAGCATGCCTTGGATATAAGAATACAATATATGGGGAGAAAGAGCAAAAAAAAACCCCATTTTGTTCAAATACCGAGTCAAAAAGATTTTGGTGGCTGTGCCGGAGGAAGAGCTCTCACTGCAGTACGCTCTTCCAGAGGCCCGGGGAAAGGCAGTTGCTGGAGCAGCGTGGAAGGCAGCACAGGCAGCAAATGCTTCTTCACTGTTGGCTCCAGAAATGTGGCATCATATGGTTGGGGGATTACGTGGTCGGCAGCACTCTCCACCTACCGCTGCCCGAGCATGTCTGCCTTTTGGTCCCTGGAGTGGTTCCCAGACACCCAAATGCCACATTTGCATTTCAGAGGTGGATTTGTCACCTGGATGGCCTCTCATTTCTTAACCTAGTAAGTCAGTCTGACCTGAGGAATAAATAGGCTGCAGCCAGCCATGCCCCTGCAGCTCAGGGAGTGGATGTGCCTTCAGGAATGACACTTTACAGCTTGCGGTTTGTCCCAGAGAGGAGAAATCTCTGCTATGCCAATAAGGTGTAAGTTGTCACACAAGCCTGTTTGTTTCAGGACTTCACCATGACGCTTTACCTGAGGCACTACTGGAAAGATGAGAGGCTGTCCTTCCCCAGCACCAACAACCAAAGCATGACCTTTGACGGCAGGTTGGTGAAGAAGATCTGGGTCCCTGACATGTTCTTCGTTCACTCCAAGCGTTCCTTTATCCATGACACCACCACAGATAACGTCATGCTGCGGGTCCAGCCAGATGGGAAGGTACTTTATAGCCTCAGGTAAAGCTGCATTCAAACAATGTGAACTGTGACTGGAGTGAGAGATAAAGCGGTTTAATTCATTCCTGTATTGTATTTTTGCATGACTTCATACTATAGAAAAACCATAAGAATGAATGTGCTGACAATCCACCGACATCTGAGTCCCTGTGCAAGTTCACTATGTGCCTGTCACTTGACTTTGACTCTTTCTGCTTTTTGCTCCCATTTCATGTGAAAGGCACGAAAGCTCCCTGAAGGGGGAGCTTCTAGATGAGTAAACTTTGTTTTGTCATCTAGTTTGACGGGTGATCCCAATCCTGCCTTTCTCCCTTATTTTCCAACTGGTCAATCAGCTTTGAGAGGAACATTGCTGACCTAAGTCTGAAGATTATTAAACCAGGATTTTTTTCTTTCTAATAAGTAACACTTTCATCCTTGGAGATGCTAAGTATGGAGCATTGGTCAATCTCCAAAAGAAACTAAAATCAGTGCTTCTGTTTTTCTTGGCTGCAGTTCCATCCACCTAGAAAACAAGTATTGCCAAATGACCCATAAAAACCTATTAGAGAAGAAATTCCTTTACAATACTCTGGTGCAAAAATGTCAACATCACCTTCCCAGCCAAGAAATAGCAAAATACATTATAAATAAAGGATCAGATCATAGATAATGTATTCTGAAGGTCATTCTGAAGGATAGGAGGTCAGTAGCAGCAAGACGAATAGATTTAACTTTAACTAACAATAAGCTTGCAGAACACATTGCTTGGGAAGGCTGTGGAGGTCTTCAAGGGCATGTTAGACAGCGACCTTAGGAGTGGTAGAGATAGATCTGATCCTGCCAGGAGGTGAGGAGATCAACTTCTCAGCTTGCCAAGGTGTTTTATGATTTTATGAAAGGAAGGCAAGCAAAGCAATTCTTAATTCCCTGTGGGATATCAGTTTGACAAGAATTTTCTTGTTCTCTGATATTTTTATCTTACTGTTCATTGGAATTCACAGGCTGAACATTGTCTACCTTCTTGTTATTAAACCTTTTCTTTACTGAGCGTATCAGGCAAGGGTCAGGTGTTTCTTAGGCCTTTGCAAAGTTTGCTCAAGTCCTTAGTACAATAAAAAAAGGACAATACAGTCACAGAAAGTTCAGCCATAGCACACATGCCTGTACACTCTTTAATTTAGAGGCATGACATCAGTATCTTCTGTGTTGCATTCATTTATGGTTGTTTAAAGAAGATGGGAACAGAAGAATATCAACCTACTCAGATCCTGCCACATACAAAGTTGTGCTTAAACAACTGTCCTGCACAAAATGGTGGTAAACATCTTGAATAGCAAATTGACAGAATTTAATTATTTTATTCAGTGGCGACTGCAGGTTGGAGTGCTTTATGAATGCTGGGAAAGTATGAATGCTGGTCTCCCCTTAAGAACAAGCCAGTCACTACTGCCTGCCTGCCTTTGCTGAATGCCTTTGCCTGTAGTTTATATTTTTTCCTCAGTGTCTGCCCTTTTAAAGTTCTTTGCCAGACTTTTTCTTGTCTTGGAAATCACTGTAGACCTCTCTGTCACCTAAACAACAAATCTGAGCCAAGCACTTTCACTCAAGGACTAAATCCAGATAGGAAAGCAACATCAGTAGGAACCCGCGCGTGCAAAAGGACTACTAACATAAGGGGCTGCATCTTACTTTTATCGTTATATGACAGACGTCTGTCTACCCCTAGCCCTGCTATAGTTTATTAATTCTGTCTCCATTATGATTTATACTTCTGTTTTCATTTACTGCCCTAGAGTTCAAGCCAGTTTAGTCAAGATTTATGTAAGCTTCCAGTGCAAACACAAAATTATGCTATCAGAAATGAAATAATCAAACTATAGCAAGACCAGAGCTTGTGACTGATGGAGCAGAGCATTTCAGTGGTCTGCTGCATACCAGCTCCAGCCCTAACTCGAGGCACTGTCTGTGCCCTCTGGTGGCTAATATCCAGGTGTGACCACCTGGTTTTCATTGAGCAGCTGGAAATTCACGGTGTGCAGAGAAAACTACCTGCATTCCTCATGGCACTAGGATGGTTTTGATAAATGTAAATTATTTTATTGCACAAAACATCCGTTGAAAGCACAGATCTCTGCAGAGAGATGTTTGCTGATAGTCAAAGAGGAAAAAGTGCTCTCTCTGCTCCTTCCCATCTTCTTCTCCAATATTCTTGCCATCCAGTAGCAATTTGTGGTGGTCTACCTTTCCAGTCAGCTTCTCTAACACTAGTTTGCTGAGAAAAAAGAATGGCTTTAACTAAAGTGGAATGGCTTTGGCTGAAGGGAAGGTATTTATTTTCCGCGGACTGTTCATGACCAGATAGTTACTTAATAAAAAACTGGACTCACAGCCTTACTGTTTTTCAGTCACGTAAGAGATAAGTTTTTAACTGAGTGTTTTTTATCACCCCTAGAGTTACAGTAACAGCAATGTGCAACATGGATTTTAGTCGCTTTCCCCTGGACACACAGACGTGTTCCCTGGAGATTGAAAGCTGTAAGTAAAGT